>JACDJE010000079.1:1955973-1972435 GCA_016647715.1 Pavo muticus | reverse complement strand
GAGAAGAGAAGAGAAGAGAAGAGAAGAGAAGAGAAGAGAAGAGAAGAGAAGAGAAGAGAAGAGAAGAGAAGAGAAGAGAAGAGAAGAGAAGAGAAGAATTGTGTATTTGTAGTGATAATGAATTACCAGAATTTTGGTAGTTAACGTTAATTCATTTTCAAAGACATACTAAACCTATGGACATTATTTGATATTCACTTAGGGAAATTTGTCCCACATAGCTAGTAGCATTCACGTCTCCCAGAAGCAGAATGTTTGAATTGTGCCACAGTAATCTGTACAAATACCCTTCATTCTACATCAAGAAAACAGTGCCTGCATTTCCATTTTACTTCAGGCAGTGTGCCATTTCTTACTGAGTTGGGGATTATTTTTCCTTTTAACAGCTCCCAGACATGGAAAACAACTGCAAAGATTACCATAAGTGTCCCAGAACACAGCAGGCACACCTTTGCTCATCTCATCAAGAAGCCTTGCGCTATTCCTCTGCTCTTCCAAGCTCCACAATGTGCCCATCGCTGCTCTCAAGGAGGGTGAGACAGTGCTGTGACTGAAAATTTGGCTGTGTTGTCAAGATGCTTCATCTTCCATTGCTCACTAGTTAGTGTTTCATAAAAATGGCACTAAATAGGATTCAAAGAAATGCAAATCTGCAAATGCAAACCAAATTTCCTAGCATCTTTCATCCAAAGGAAAGCCTCAGCCAAAGAAACACAAGCTCTCAGACTTCTAATTTTCTTAATCATTTACTAACAGCTTTGGGTCTGAGCCAAAACTGTCTGTGTCCACAGAGAATGGCCTCACAATGACTGTAGTAGGATTTTTTCTGTGCTACTGCATTGCCAACATTTGCAAAAGCATTTTGGAACAGGCAAAATCTGTGGATCTACAGAAGTTGAATTTATAGTGAATGCACAAATTAAGTTTGATATAAATTATGACTATTATCACATGCATTTTTTTTCACTCCATTTTGTCCTGAACATTTATAACAACCATGAATGCTATGACTCATGAAAATTACCAATTTTTATTATAAGAAGTTTTAATAGTTATACACTTACAGAAGTATTTCTATTTGCAAAAGTATCTGCAAAACTGTGAGCAACACAGTGCTCTACAAAGCTGTTTTTCTTGTTTTTCTTTAAATGGCAGTATATTAGCATTTCTTCAGGCATAATGAAGTATGACATAAGTAAGGAATATACCAGTATTACTAGTATAAGTAATAAAGGCAAACATCAATTATGAAGTATGCTCAAGCTCTTTCATCTCCACTTTAAGCATCTAAGTTCAAAGTGCAGAACCTGAAAACCTGAAGATACGCCATGTCTAGGTGCTGTATTTTTAGCAGAAAATGACATTAAGAACTTAAATTTCTTATGTGTGCAGTAATCCGGTAGCTAGAACATCAAATTTTCTCATGCCTTTAGGTTTTGAATCACACAGGGCAGGACATCTAAAAGTTAGAGGCACTGGTTGTGATCTTACATCCCTGTAGTCCATGCAGCTCTGATATTTTATTCCAGTTGAAATGACATGTTTTTTTGTCTAACTTTTAAATAGGATTTCTGTATTTCTGACATCAGGATGAATTCTGATGCTGATTTTAGCAGGGAAAGAAGGAAACTAAGAAAAAGAAATTTGAGCCCATCAAAGACAAAGGAAAAGGTCCATTAGATTAATTCATGCTTTGGACCTGGTCCTCATTCACTTTTAGTAATTACAAAACATGGATTATGGGCTAAATATGTCTGTTTCAGACAAGTTGGCTTTACTTTTGTGCTGAGTCTGCACAAATACTGCAGAAATAGATGGCTTTTGCTGTATTCAGATTGTTCAGTGATATCATTTACCTTCAGTTTTATGTTACATGTAGTCAGTGTCTGTTTGTTTGGTCTGCAGTCTGACTGCTGTTATTTGAGTAAAACTGACTACAAAATGTTCAACCTGATGTTATGGACACCTACAAATCAGTGTTCCAGAATCTTCTTGGAAAGATTTAGAATGAACAACACAGCAAGCCAAACTCCAGTTAGACAGACAACAGTACATTATTGAAATTACTTCTCCTGATTTTCCTTCTCTTTGATGCAATTTTACCACCCAGGCACAGGCCTGTCTTAGAAAGGCCATCAGACACCTTCTTTGCTTTCCTCGCCTCCTTTGTCAGCAGTGGGACACACTTTCATGCCTCACAAGATACGTTTCCATTCACATTCCCCATTGGGATGGTGTCATGCCCTTCTCAAATCAACAGCCCAAACTCTATGCAAAACCAAGCTAATACCTGCACACCTCCCTAAAATATCAACAAAAGAGGTGTCTCAAGGTCTATTCCTTTTCTGTTTACTGTATGGCAAGCACAGTTTCAAAAGAAACTAGTTTACAAAGCTTCTGCTGGAAGGAAAGGCTGTGGATATTTGTTCAGTTTACAACTAAAGAGGGTCAGTCAAAGGGAACAAATGACTGCAGGTGCAAAGAGACTGAGAGAAAGTCTTTACGGATTGAGACATTCAGAGCAAAGCAACAAATTGACCATTAATATAAGAAATTATGCAAAATAAAAAAACTGTCACGGTAATTGTGATCCAAGTTGCCACAGAAAAACAATGTGTTTACAGACTTGGCCAAGCAGGTGTTTTATTTGCTGGGCTAATCTCAGCTGTAGTTGCATCCTGAGATGCCTGGGCCCATTTCTCTTGTTGCTTGAAAACATAAATGAGTAAATTTTTTTTAAGACTGCTTCAGCTTCAGATGTGAAATGAAAAGCTATTATCTGTGTCCATGATCGTCATGAATGATGACGAGAAACAGAAAGCAAAGGGCAAATTGGGTATGCTGTATGAGATGAGATACAGCTTTGTTTTGCAGAAATTAGCTCTCTGACTTCTAGCTAAATTGAAGAAGGTTATATTTCTGTATCTGGAAGGTGACCTTAGAAAATCGTAATCAAAATGCACTGCGTGACTCCATTTCCCATGGTAAACACTTTAATGGAAGCTCCTATTAGAGGACAGTGGATAGACTGAGGTCCTGACTCTGATATCACTTGCTCTCATTTTGGCTTTATAGGATCTCCGCCTGATTTTTATCCACAATGATTTCTGACAGGTCTTTGCCTGTTTACTATTTTTTCCTACATTAGGAACCCTCTTGCCATTTTTATTCATATTGCAAAGCAATAACAGCTTACCTCTTTTAGTACTGGACTTGTAAATTTGCCTGTAAAACTCCTCTAGCAGAGCCTGTTTTCACAGAAATGTGGTTCTTTGCTTAGGTCCTGAGCCCTAAGGGAATAGACTTACAAAATAAACTTGCCACCAATGAAGTTCTTGAGCCCGTTTCTTACGTTTCCTAACCCCACAAGCTCTTAATAGGATCTTATATAGAACCTGGGCATTATCTTACTGTTGGTGAGTTTCAGCCTGGATGAGGGTCTCACGTTGCCAGGTCTGTATTTCCACACCACTTGGCCTTTCCTCTCTCAGTATTTTAGAATGTCTGATTGCCTGAGAACCAAACAACAGCAGCAGTACCTGCACATTTGCATCCTTGGTTTGAAGCAGGCTGAGCGGGGATTTGCTCTCACCTAACCAAGGAACTGCTGTTTGTTCTGTAGTGGTGATGTCATAAATTACTGTATGCTTCTCTAGACCATGCATATGCATATCCAAATCCTCTGATACTTGCAAACACTCTTGCACTTGTTCTTCATGAATGGGAAAACTGAGATTTGGTACAAGACTTCAGGAGAGGTCTACAACAGGAAAGCGCAGAAGGCAGTACAAGTTAGCCCCATGGTTTGCCATCTGAGTCCCATACTTTTATAGGACATTTCACTCCTGCCTGTCCTAGTCCTCTTAGGAAATAAGGGCTCCCACAAGCACTATGAAATGTTGTATAGATAAAACTCATAATGCAAAACAAGCAGTGCCTGAGATCTAGGTCACTGGCTCAGCTTTTGCTCAGTTTTGCCTCCTGACTCGTGCTAATTCACAGTTTTACCTGTGTAAATACAACAGAGTTCTATATTACCAACATGTTTTGCAGTGAGGGATTTTGAAGATCTATCATTAGATAACGTTTTTTGCACTTAAACCTGATCAGCAAAGTGCCTAAATAAACATCTGAAGGTAATTGCATGAACAGTTCTATTTCTTTCAGCACAAAGTCAAAAGATTTGAAGCACACACTTCAGCACTTTGTGGTTAAGTGCAAATGAGTTTCACAAGTGCGCCTTCTCTGCTGGTGGACATTGGAGCTACTGCTTTTTGCACCAAAGATTTTTTATATCCATATAAAAGGGAAACAGGGGGAAAATATACTCCTGTAGTAATATCTTATGAGGAAAGCAGCGTTATTTTAAATATTCAAATATTACGCAAAAGTATATGCTGGGAACACTTTTACACAAAGTGTTAAAACATAGTTTGGAAATACTTCATACATTTGAATATTTATCTCATCTTTTTTTTTTTTTTTATGAGAAATAAGCAGATAGATGATGCTATGTTAGGCTTTAGTATAAAGAAGGTTTCTCAGGGTTTTTCTGAGGGTTTTATATCCCCATCAATCTGTCATGTTTTGGTTTTTTTTCCATGTCCTTGCTGTACATGGGTCCCAGGGCTGGTTTCTCTGGGGCTCCATGGGAGGCTCCAATTTGAAATCCAGCAAGCGTTATATTGACAGCAGAAAATAAAACTTATTAAGGACCCAACTTCTCTACTCTTGGTGAGGGTACATGAAACAAACAAACATATTAGGAGAAGGGAATCCAAAGGTGAGTATTCCTTTACATGCACAAAGTGAATCAACCTGCTTTACAGTGGCAGAGAGGGAAATAAGAATCAGTTTCAAGATGGCAGTATTCACAAGAGATTGATCTGGGCCTCTTGCTCTTGTATAACTTGTTCTCTTCCATTAGTAAAGCAGTGAGCTCTACTCTTACAATGACACAGATGTTTGTCATGGATTGTGGATAATCGTTGAAGTGGATCTTTTTGTTGGCATTATGTATTTTGGATCAAGTACTCAGCCTATGATTGTCTGCATCACAGGAGACAGGAAGCATAATCATATTGTGTGCTTATGGGATTAGGGCCATTGTTTCTTCCTGGGGGTTGTAACTAGATGATTTTTAAGGCCCTTTCAACCCAAACCATTCTATGATTCTATGAAATAGCTAGCATTTGGCTTACATACCGAAATCCTCATTTTTGAAACAGGGATCATGATCTTATGCAATCTACTGTATATATTCAAATTCACCCTCCAATTTCAAGACTGATTTAAAATTAAGTTACAAGAAGGTGGTTATTGTCAACCTGTGCCTGAAAGAGGGCAAAATGTTGTGTGAAATAGGCAATTGTCCCCGAAATACAGAGATCACACTGCACAGAATGTCACTCCTAGAAAATGGCTTCATATCAACCTACTCCAAACATGAACAGCTTCTGCTGTTAGGATTGAAATGGGGATCTAATGAACAGGCCCTGACAATGTCCCAGTTTTCAGTGGCACTTTTGTATCAACAGAATTTCTCCAGCCCTGCATCCCCACCTGTGCTGCAGAATCAACAGTTTTCCAAGACCCCTTTCTTCACCCAGTCCTAATCAATTCTACATCCTAAGCAAGATCTTTATTTAAACTTGGTGTTAATGTGAAAAGAATGGCCTAAAATACAAAAGAGTTGCTATTTGACCCAGACAGCTTTGGGGATAGTGAACACGTATAGCGGGCATCATTCGTCTACATATTCATAAAAGGTAGCAAAATCACATTACTTTTGTGGTACATTTTGAAGGTAAGAGGCAAAATTATAATGCACCTGGAGGGGCATTGCAAGGCTGAGTGTAACAAGTACGCCTGGAATGGAACTTTTTAATAACATTTTTAAATGCAATATCAAGGATTTCCGGTACAAATTTAAATTCTGAGTTCTATGACTATATAGTATTGTAACTAGACTAATAATCTGCATTAATATTATAGTCTAAAAACTCAACTGATCCAAAACCAAAGGTTGTTTTCACATATAAACTCGCATAAAGATTCTGCACGTAAGAGTAATGGCTGGAATGCTCCCCTCCTGCCAGCTGATCTCCCTTCCGGATCAGTTCTATCATACTCTTTATGAATAGCTGCACTGTAATTATATTGAATCAATTTTGTGTTGTCTTAGGCTCTCAAATGCCACTGTATTGCAGAGGATGATTCATTGCATTGCGTAGCAAATGTCTCAGTAAAAGCCAAAGGTGTTTGTTGCCTGTCAAGGAGCAAGTGGAGCTTTTGACACACTGTTATAAAAAGCAGAGTTACGAATTCACCATTACATGCATAGGACTGGAGTGGAATAGATGTTGGAAATTTCAGATCTTTTCCTGGTGAAGAAAGAAATGGAGAGCAAAGAGAAAGAGGAGAGGAGCAAGAGCATGCAAGTATATTCCAGAAAAGTGCATAGAATAAAGCAAGACAGAAAAGTAATTCTAGAACACCTGGAAGAATTGCTCCGTATAACACATGTGGATCAGACAGCTGTACAACAGACTTATGTTTGTGTTGTATATTCTCCCAGAGCCTTTATGTATATGACAAGCTTAAGCCTGTTAACAGTTACCAAGCAACTGAAAACTAGACCATATGAAATAATAGTAATGAAAATGCAAAAGATCTACCTGAATGTTGGATTAATTATAAATAGGAAGTATGGAAAAATGCACAGATATTTTTCTTCTTTTCAGAAACAGTTTATTTCAAACTATTGACAGATTAATTTTACTGAGAACTCTTCTAACATCTTTTTAACATGCCATGGTTCCTACAGTAAGTTTGGAATTATACAGACTGTAATTCGATGGAATATTACTGGTAGAAATCCTTCCTCTCCCAGACAGAACAACACTGTAGGATCTAAGAAAGATGTGTTTCTGAGAAGCAGCATTTGTAAGCTCCTAAATCAAATATCCAGATCCATTTTGAATGTTGTTTGGAAAGAAAAGAAATCCATTTGGGAGAAAGTTCCCACTAGTGGTTAGCTAGAAGTTTCCCTGATCATTTCAGAAGTGTGTGCAAGGATACAGCTCTGAGTCAGCTGCCTCTAACATCCTTGGGAGAGTTACTGAAGCTGAACACATCATTTTGATTGTTGCTCGTGATCCCACGCAGACATGTGTATGTAGTAGAAGACTGTGTGTGCTATGCCCAGCACAGGACCTCCAACTCATGCTTGCCATTGTCACTTTCCAAGTAGAAGCAAGAGTGGCAACTTGAGAGTTTGTTCACACGGTAACAAACCTCTGCTTACACCCACCTCACTCTGTCCTTTGGCAGCAAGGGAACCTCTGTGTACTGCAGTCAAGCTCCCATCAGGTGCCTCCTTTTATCTCATGGTCTGAACTGGGAGCCCACAGCCAGGCACCGCAGGGAAGCCAGGTACCACAGTGAAGAGGGGGTTTTCAATTTGCCAAGTTGCAATATTCTTGCTAGCAACATAGAAAACAGCATGGCTGATCATGGTGAATGTACCCAAGGGGCAGGTGATGAACACAAACACTTGGGCAGTTTAAACCCAGATACTTCTTCAGAGGGGAGGGTGGGAATGTGGAATGGACCTTTGGGTTGTTGCTATTTTTTTTCCTTGCTATTTTTGGAGTGATTCATTTCTAAGATTTAAGCACTCAGGCTTTTAAAATAATTGATAACAAAATGAATGAAAAGAGCTGATATGACATTCTTCTACTTACACAAACAGCAAAGCAGAAAAATAAGAACAATGAACAAGATGTATTGAATATTAGAAATCCACAGATGCTTGCACAGGTCCTAGACTTTTTTTTTTTTTTTTTTTTTTAATTAAAAAATAAATAATCACAAAATATTTTCTTTTCTAAGGTTCAGATCATTTCTTCTCTCTATGAAACAAAATGAGCACCAGGGAAGGGTACAAATAGAACTCATCTTTCAGATCATTTCCAAAAGGAAAGCAGAGGGAGCAGCCGCTATTGAAAAAAATACCGAACCCTGCTGTTGGTGCATGAAGAAAAGAATTACTGGATGCCAAGGATCCAAGCAACTATATTTTTCTCCCCACAGGTCAACATAGAACAACATTGAGGGAAAGAAAAAGCAAAGAAAAAATAAAGGAAAGTGAGAGTGTATTTAAAATTAATGACCTGAGGCTAATTGTCTGCTGCTTTACTGACTCGATTTGCAAATGAATTAAGGATTGAAAAACAGTGTCTTTCAGAGTTCATATACAGCACTCGCCCTCAGTGCAGGTGTGTCTCCATGAAGTGAAAACTACTTGGGCTTACTTTCTTTGGATCAAAACCTTTCTTACTTATTATCAAAGGCTTGGTTCAGAGTCTTTCATATGTAATTGGAATTCAGTTGCTGGATATATTATTGCAAGGCATATTTTTGAGGGAAAGGTTGGAAGTCAATATTTTGCTCTTTTTTTTTTTTTCTCCTTTCAAATCCTTTCCTCCAAAGCCATTTCTTTCTTTGCTGTTTTTGTGTTGGCTGAGGCTGGGTTTTGTCACCTTCCTGCTCTGCCTGTGGTCTGTCAGTGGTTTTGAAAAGCAGCTCCAGACCTTCACTACTTCAGCCTTCTTTATCTGTCTCAGTCATGACAGTCTACTTTATATATTGGGCTTTATCTCTTCCTACCTGCAGAGCTAACTTTGAGAAATTGTGAAGGTTTCAGTCACGTACTTTCCTGGCCCAAATCAGCACAGTGACAACGAAGTCATATCATAGCATCAGTGATATTATGTTTAAGTTTTTCATTGTATTACCCTACTCCCTGCTAACTGACATATTATCTTCAAATTTCCTTCTCTGTTCACTTCCCAGATATTTTAAAACCTTCCACAGATTGTCAGTAATAGCAATATTTGCAAAACCCCTTCCTTTCCTGGATTAAATGTCCCACTGTTCAGAAAAGCATCTCCTTTCCAGACATGCCAGTCCTTGCCTAGAATCCTTCCTAGCCTCCTTTGGTTAAAGTCATTGGATAAGACCATACGGGGACATTTCCCATGGCCTTATTGCTGCTGTTTGCAAGGGTAGTGGCACCTGCCCGATCCCACCTCTCCTCCTGTACACAGAGAGACAGTTGGGAGGTTGACAGGGAGTACATAGACGATGGTGCTGTACTGAACCCCGAGGCGCAGAGCTGTGCCCATTTGCAGACTGCTGATTGCATGGGTGTACAGTCAAAGTGCTGTGTTAGTTGAGTTAGGGCTGGGGGAGGGTGGCTGAGTCAGAGGAGGAATTATCTGACACAGAGCATCAAAAAACAAATCTCTCCTTTGTTCATGAGTTACTGGAAGAAACAAAATAAAGGCGATTTGTCAGAGCAGTCTCTTACTTTTTCAGGTTACCTTGCTCTTAGAGGCTGCAGTGGAAGTAATGAAATCAAAAGTCTTCCACAAGAGGAAATTCAGCCTTTTCCACTTTGTGGCACTGATACGCTTTCTATACTGTCTTTCCATTCCACCTAATTATTTTCATTACAATCATTTTCACAAGAATGGGCATTACGAGCAACAGATAGTACACACAGACCTACTCTGCAAATGATTTTCAACTGATCTCCAGATGGGTATATAAGCACATAATTCTGAATTATTTCTTGAGTAAGAAAGAATAATTTGAGATGAGCAGCCTGGAGAGGAGTTGATTTACCAGAGCAAAAGGGAGGAGCCAGGAGGGCTGTTGTTGGGCAAGAGGCTACTTCACTTCGCTGATCTCTGGTTCTCCTTGTGTTGGAGTAGCTCACAGAGGTCCCACAAAGCATGTAAACCATTTGCCTCTTCTCAGGTCTGCGCACTAGACCTCAGCCTCATTGCCACAGGCCAACTGAGTCTAGATGAGAACTTTTCCACTTTGTTGAGAGGTGATACCACCAACACCCTGTCTCGCTCCAATTTATAGGAGGGAGATGAGGTTCTTTTAATGTATGTATACCCGACGTGAGATTAAGAAGCAACGGTTCAAATGTTGGTCCAACCTGTTTATTACAAGTCCTAATTAGGGAGATGGGGAAGTGGAGGACGAATACTATTACTAATTAAGGTGATGGGGAAGGGAAGGCCGGCGATAGAAAAGACAGGAAAGAAGCAAGAATTGCATAAAGCGGGGATAGTCACCACCAGGATCCAGCAGAGGTCCCGTTGTTCTATGGTCCGGGGCAGAGGCTCAGGGGAGGAGGGCAGCAGCAGCGTGGCCGGTCTCAGGCAGCAAGACGGTGCAGGTACCGGGTAGGTCCGGGGAGAAGCCGCGGTGCAAGTCCGGGAGAAAGCAGCAGGTCTCCGGTAGCAGGCCCAGGAGAGTCCGTCAGCATGCAGGCATTCCGTAGGGAGGAATCTGATGGCAGACACCTTTCTTCTTCGGGAGAGAGCAGCAGCAGCAGCATGGCTGGCCTTAGGAAGCAAGCAGGTAGAGCGCAGAGCAAGTCCAGGAGGGAGAGAGGCAGGTCGTGAGGCTTCTGTTGTCAGGAACCTTCCTTGTTCTTCTTCATGAGGAATTCTGTTGTCAGAAAACCTCCTTGGTCTTCATGAGGCATCTGTTGTCAGAAAACCTCCTTGGTCTTCATGAGGCATCTGTTGTCAGAAAACCTAAAAAACATGGTTGTTTGTCCCTTTTTTATCCTCCTTTTTTCCTGCCTACGTGACATCCCTGGGTGCTTGGGTAAGAGTCATGTGCAGCACCTCCTGAGAGGGCCATCTCCTTCGAGATAAGCCCACACAAAAGAGTGCTTCCCGGCCATTAATCTGCAGCTTATCGCTCTCTCGTTGCCCCTGGCCTTGTCCATCTGTGCTCCTCAGACAAAGGATTTCGCAACCCAGGCCCAGGACCTGTCCATCAGTGTTCTCCAGACAAAAGACTTCTCAACCTCTGGCCAGGGCTTGCCTGGACTTGTTCATCAGTGTTCCTCAGCAAACTTTGAGGCAATGGTATAAAAATAATAATCTCTTACACACCCTCAACCCTCAGTCAGCCTTGCCCCAGGGCTCTCCCAAAAATGCTTTTGCATCCACAACCCAGGCTCCAGTGTGTGCTAAAGAGCTGCTCCCAGTTGCCTCCTCAGAGCATGTCATTTTAGCCAAGTTTAGATCAATTTGCTCCTTTGGTTGCACTTGCATCCCCTCAGCTACCGCTAACAAGGAGAGGCTGTGTATCAGAGCCTTGTTTGCACTCTAATAGAAAACCAGAGCAGCAGTTGAGCTGGCGGTTTCCTTGGGAGGGCTGAGCCACTGCGGCAGGTTGTGACTGAGCAAGCAGCATGGCGGCCGAAGGGCCCTCAGCTGCATCCCTCAGGGTGCTCTCTGGCCTCGAAGTGCAGGGAAGGAAGAAAACGACCTGGGAGATACCTTTATCCCGGCAGGTGGGTCTCCTCCTGAGTCCTAACGAGCTGCAAGTTATTTTTGTTATTTTTTAGAGAGGGTGGAACAGTTGCAATACACATGAGTTGGAAGCAATGCCAGTGGAGAAAGTTCCCCACAGGAGCTGGCACTGATGGTTAAGATATTCATTTTGTTTACAGCGTGCTGTAGAATACAAAAAAAGAGCAAATGCCAAAAAAATAACCTGCCAGCTTCCTGTAAAAGCTGCTCATACTTCAAACTCTATTCTGCTTCTCCTATTCCCCACTGTAATGCAAGGTGAACACATTGATGAAATGTTTAGAGAAGCTCCCAGTCTTCCACAACTTTTAAAAAGTGAAATTTGCTTTTCCTAAGAAGCCAGTGTTTGTAAACATGACGTGTACGAACACAGCCTACTCTCAAAAAACCACGCAGGGGTACCCTGTAGGGAAGGACTCTGCCTGAAAATCCTTCACTGACCTCATGGCAGAGTGAGAGCAGATAGATAGATTCACCACAGAGTACCGGATAACCCTAGAGAAGATTGCATTTGTACTTCTTAAGTAGTGATCCAGGCTCATGCAGTCATCTAGAAAATTTATTTCATCAACTTGAAGGTTTTTCTCTCATTCCTGAAAAGAGTAGGCTTCATAGCCTCCTGCATGCACGTCACTCAGCCCAGTTCCCAGCCTTACCAACCAGTTGTTAGAGGCTGGGCTTTAATTATTCATACAGTTCACTCCTTTCAAATGTGGAAATCAGAAATTTAATACAAAAATTAGCCACAACCCAAAGACACGAAATAAGAGCACACAGCAGCGAATCACCCAGCAGTTCAAGCAGAGCCTATGAGCCTGCTGTCCTAACATCCACCCAGGCAGCTGGAGCTCATCAAAGAATTCAGTGCCTGGAGAAAGAAATCACCCCTAGCTAGAGACATCATTCTGTAGTTTTCCATCAGTGCACCCTGATTTTTTTCCGATAGACTTGGCACTGCTTCCAATAAGATTAGGTGAGATATATCACTGGATTGAGCAGAAGGACTCTTGCCCAGGAAATGAACATTAGTTGTGATAGATTTTTAAAAGTATGGGCAGGCACTGGGCAGAAATCATCTCTGTTCTCTACCTGAATATTCTATTAGGAACTGTCTCAGAGGTAGGCTTTGCAACAACAACAACAAAGTATTTGTAAAGAAAATGAGCATTCAGTAATTTTGTTTTCTAGTTTTTCTGTGAGCAAACAAGAGCTTAAGTCTCACCTATTTGTCTGTGTCCCTCCTTGTCTAATTCCTTTGTGCAGTGATTTTGGCATTTATATCATAGCTCAGTGCCTTAAGAAAAACAACTTGTACTTCGAGGAAATCACTCCAGGTGGTCCCTGGAGTTTTCTGAATTCCTTCCACAGAGGCTCTACAGGCAGAGGGGCAAGGGCTTGGCTCACAAGGGCATGAACCCCAAGCAAATAGTACCTTGATATGCTCTCCCAAATTCTTTTTCTGCTACCTAGAAATCACGCTGAACATCACAGTAAAGATGAGATCTTGTTTGTTGGTGTTTGCCTCTCCTGATAAGCCCCTCTCAGCCCATGCCTATGCAGTGTTTCTGGGGCATTTATCTCCTTTCAGTCTCGCTACTGACACAGTTCACATGGAAGGCATGAGCTTTTACTGATGTTGTATAGAATGACAGCCATTGAGACGCAAGCATGTATGTATTTTTAATATCCTTCCATAATGCCATTAAAAAGAAGATTAATCTCACTTTTATTTTACCTTTTATTTAGTTGTGGCTATCATCTGATCTCCCATGGCTGCCTGGCTATCACTCTTGGCAGAAGCAGATGACGGTAAGGCATAGGAGTGTCTCAGGAGAGTCCTGTCTGTAGTTCCATTGATGTTTTCCGGTTCATAGCAGGGTCCCTTAATACCCAGAGGCCAAGTCAGAAGAAGTAACATTCAGGAGATGGCTGGCTTCCGTCTAAAAGTGAAGGAAACTGCACCTAAAGGGCCTGAGGCAGAGAGAAGGCAGTGCTTTTGTGTTTTCTGCCCCACAAAGATTTACGGTTCAGCTTCCCTGGGGTTAAGTTGCTGATTCCTGGTAGAAAGTACAGCTCATGCCCACATAGCTACAGCCTTATTGCACTTCATAAAAAGCAGTAGATAGTATCATTCCTTTTATAGCTAGGTGAATAGAGCATGGGAAGACAAAACAAACTTCCCTATGCCTGGCCGCAGAGCAGAGCAGAATGTAAATCCCAGCCTGGATAAGTCCATGACTGAGCCACTGTGGCACGCAGCATCTCTAGGCATCACTCCGTGTGCAGTCCTTGGGGACCTTCTTCCCCTGATCAGCAATAGTTCCCTTTGTGCAAACTGGCAGAACTGCCCAGAGCCCTGCACCTTGCTGAGGATATTCCAAGCAATGCAACACAGCGGTGAGTATCTCAGTGAAAGCAAATGGGTCTCATTCATTCCTAGCACAAGGCTGTGGCAGGCTTCCCGAAACAAGAGGCCTGTTGAATTGCATAGACACACCATCACATCCATGTGTGCATGGGAGGACAGGGACTAACAGCATTGTGGCTATGAGGCATTACTATTCACAGCAACAATTTAGACTAGCTGAAAAGTAGAACAGCCCAAATGCTCAGCTGGTTGGATCATTTGGCTGCTTGAATATTCCAGCAGCTCTGGAAAAGATGGATGTTGGCAGCTCAGGGCCAGGAAGCAGCTCCTGGTCAAATTCATTTACATCAATGACATTTTCCTGCACTTCAAGAAATAAATGCTCATGAAAAATGCACTCGTGCTTAGCACTGCGCTAATAACCATGTCAGGCAATGGCAGTTCTTGCATTTATTGCAGAACAGAGAGTTGTACAGGAACAAATGCTGCCCTCACCATCCTTACATATGCCTTCTGTACTGGTTCTGCCCATACTCTGAGCCACAGGCTCTGTGCATTTGGAGCAGTATGCCCCACAGCAGCGAGGACAACAAGCCCCCCTACCCACCATTTCTGCTTAAGGACAGGGCTGCCCAGGCTTCACTGGCTGTTGTGAATGTAAGTGATGGCAGAGAAACCAGTAATTAGTTGCTCACTGCTGAATTTCAGATTCTTTTCCACAGCCCCCAAGGTTCAGTGTGGAACCACAATGCACACAAAGCTGTGCATGTGTAGTATTTACACTATGACACATGGCTGAATTGAAGAGAACAGTGTTATCACAGAATTGCACAGAACTGTAGGGGATGGAAGGGGCCTCAAGAGATCATCAAGTCCAACCCCCCTGCTAAAGCAGGTGCCCTACAACAGGGGAGGTTCAGGTTGGATATTAGGAAACATTTATTTTCCAAAAGAGTGGTCAGGCACTGGAACAGGCTGCCCAGGGAGATGGTGGAGTCACCATCTGTGGAGGTGTTCAATAAACATTTAGTTGTTGGACTAAGGGACACGGTTTAGTGGGGAAATATTGGTGGAAGATGGACTGTTGGAATAGATGATCTTGGAGGTCTTTTCCAACCTTGGTGATTCTATGATCTACTAAGGTCACATAGGTAGACATCCAGCCAGGTCTTGAATATCTCCATAGGAGATATTCCTTCCACAACCTCTCTGGGCAGCTTGTTCCAGTACTCCATCACTATTAACATAAAGAAGTTCTTTCACATGGTTGTACAGAACTTCCTATGTTCAAGTTTTAGGCCATTGCTCCTTGTCCTATCACTATGCATCGCTGAGAAGAGCATGGCCTCATCCATTGCCTCCCACCTTCCTTCAGATATTTATAAACATTAATCAGATCCCTGTTACAAGGATTTGTTTTACTTAGGGCTGAGCTGACATTTTTATTTTATTCTTTAATGAAATATAAGCAGTATACTGAGTTATGAGTAGTCCTACTTATGAATAAAAACTAAAGGAGGTCATAGAATCATATATCCATAGAATCATTAAGGTTGGAAAAGACTTCTAATATAATCTAGTCCAACTGCCAACCCACCATCACCATGCCCACCAATCCATACTGCGCAAGAGATGCATACAACTATGAACTTTTGATTTACTTACAAAAAAATCTTCAGAAATATCAACAGTCCTTTTGCACATCTGATCTTGTATTAATTTTGTGCACAGCTGAAGGAGGCACTTCACTGCATCTGCACTGCATCTCTTCTTCTGGATGTCCAGCTTGCTCACACATTTTACTTTTCAAAGATCAACTCACATTTAGATAGTAGTTTGCCAGCTTTAAATCCAGCAACGTTGAAACCTATGCAAATTCATCTACAAATATAAGACATGGATCAGTAATTCTCTGCTCTGAAAGTTGTTTTTCCTTTCAAATACGCAACCAGACCAAAAGCTTCAGACCCATCAGGCAGAGCTGAGGACTGTTGGAGGTCCTTCACTCAATAGGAGACAATGAAACAGATTCAAATTTAGCTCACACCCAACTATTTTTAGTTTAGTTTAAGCAGGTAACACCATGGACTGGACAGAATGCTCCATCAAATTAAAATTTAGCAAGGTATGCTCTATTTTCTCAGATATGTACTTTCATCACATTGCACGTAATTGATTTAGTGCCAATTTAAAACAAAACAAAATCAACAAAACAAACAAACAAACAAAAAACCCACACAGATTTGCCAAGTCTTCAGTTCAGTTGAAAGATGCTGCTTCAGCTCACGCTGCGATCTCAAGGAAGAGCGGGAGATACTGAAAAATAGAGTCCCTGCCATGATGCAAAGCTCTACAAAACCAAGACATTCAGAAACGTCCTTAAATAGCCAGTAAGCATGGAAACTCTGCAGTTTGTGAACTATGTTATCTCCATACTTGTACCATAATCATAGTGTCTAGTGCAATGTTTAGCTTTCAAGCTATGCTGTTTCGAGCTCTGGTTATAAATAACATAGATACTATCACCCACACGCAGTAAATCTGCATTTTTTATCCATCTCTGTTTGCATCATTTATAACATAGCAGGTGCCTGCTGACATTCAGCTTTTTGAGGATTTAGCTGGGGACAGCACTATTTATCAATTTAATCTTCTGGCTGGTTTTTTTTTTTTTTGGGGGGGG
>JACDJE010000079.1:1761246-1954164 GCA_016647715.1 Pavo muticus | reverse complement strand
AGAGAGCAATAAGGTCTCCCCTGAGCCTCCT
Organism: Pavo muticus; assembly: GCA_016647715.1. Lineage (NCBI taxonomy): Eukaryota > Metazoa > Chordata > Aves > Galliformes > Phasianidae > Pavo > Pavo muticus. The sequence goes on along the minus strand of JACDJE010000079.1, from coordinate 1,954,133 downwards.
CTTCTCCAGACTGAACAATCCCAGCTCCTTCAGCCGCTCCTCATAAGACCTGTGCTCCAGACCCCTCACCAGCTTTGTTGCCCTTCTCTGAACACGCTCCAGGGCCTCGATGTCTTTCTTACAGTGAGGGGCCCAAAACTGGACACAGTACTCGAGGTGTGGCCTCACCAGTGATGAGTACAGGGGGACAATTACTTCCCTGTTCCTGCTGGTCACACTATTTCTGATACAAGCCAGGATGCCATTGGCCTTCTTGGCCGCCTGGGCACACTGCTGGCTCATGTTCAGTCTAGCATCAATCAACACCCCCAGGTCCATTTCCTCTACACAGTCTTCCAGCCACTCTGCCCCAAGCCTGTAGCATTGCCTGGGGTTATTGCAGCCACTCCTACCTTCTGGTGAGCAATCAAATTACAGCAACCTAAATAGTTCAGTAGAAATTAACCACACGTTCAGCTCACCACAATTACACTAAAGTTATTTAAATTCCTTCTTTCATCCACGAGAAGGAAACTGAAACAGATTTTACACTAACCGTCTCTGACACATTTCTATTTCTCCCAAGAGCTCTTGTTCAGGATCTGACTTCGGGGCAGACACACTGATGCAAAAGTCCACACTTAAAATGAGCTACACTTTTCCTTTTTTTTTTTTGAATCACCTTTTTAATGAGGGGAAAAGTGATTCAGCTTCACTGTATACATGGACACTCTGCTAAACAAGTTTTCAACAGAACTCAGAATGACAGGATGGTCTATACAGAATGGTGCTAAACTTTGTTTTAAATCCTATTTCCTTTAAAATACAGATGAACAGGGAGATGAATGCTACACAGTCAATACTTAAGAATCTACTGCTCTAAAATCGTACATAAGCTTTCAAGGAAACTGCACAATGATGCTCAGAATTCATCGCTCCTGAAGATGAAACTAACCTACAGAAAAGAACATGAGGCAATTTCCTGTCAGTCGGTACTGCTGACTTTCAGTAAGTGCTGATTCTCTTGTGTTTGAATTAAACAGTGCAATGGCAAGTATGAGCTTGAAAATGAGAGTTTATCGTGTCATTTACATTAGTGGATTGCATCCTACGTAAATTATTTAACCTGTTAGCTCATTGCTAGCATATTGCCTTTTAAAGGGCCTCAGGTTAGAAAAATGTTTATTACATAATAATTTTAAAAAATTTTAAACATTATATACTGAAAAACAAAGACACGGAACAGAGCTTCACTGTATACAAAAAATCTTAATGAATATTAAAGTCTTTATTTAAGTTAATTCAGATCGCCCTGGGAGCTTTTCTGCTTTTGCTATGACAGTATTTGAGCAGTCCCCAAGCATCTCATGTACAGGGAATATTGCAAGGAAAGTAGAAATGTACTCAGAATGCAGATTCTTCTGCCGAAAGCAAATCTGAAAGCCTCAGTGGTCAATGATGCTCTGACAAATCAATTTCTAGGACAAATACCCAGCCAGGCAATTCTGACATGCTCAGGATCATTCTAGGAGTCTATAGCAGAGCAGAAAATATTAAGATTATCCATCCAAAAATTCAGCCAAAAAAAATCCATTATTCTCTGGCATTATTGCTTTGGGAACAGGAAAGAGTGGTAGGGGTACAAAAGAGAAGTGACACGACAGGAACAATACTCATTTTTGTAATAAGTGTCATTTTGCATTGTTAAATGAGGTAAATAAAGTCTCACAAATAACTCGTTTTAGTGTACAGTATTTATTACCTTGACTGAAGTCAATAATTTTGATATGACTATATTAATTCCGAAATAAACATTTTAAAATACTTATAAAGATGAAAGACATCAACATGAGAGTTTTTAATTGATCTATATTCTTAATCCACATGCAAGATATGTTGTTCAAAGGTGTTGTACATTTTCTTTCATTTTACACTGGTCCATAATAAAGCACAAATTCTGAGGGGAAAAGCAGTGAGGAAAACGTCATATTTTCAAATAGCCCTTTTATTAAAAAAGAGCATCAACTATATATTAAGCCAATGTGTTTCTCTCTGATTTTGGTTTTACTTACAGTATACAGTTTTTCAAAATATACAGTTCACCGATGATACACAAAGAGCGGCCCTTTACTAAGGGCAAGTAACAAAAAACAGAAAAATATATCAGTAAAGGATTCTTACAGGTTAAAAAAGTAATATTTTAGAACGTTATGCCAATTCAGAGTGTCTCCAATGCTGATAAGAAAGGTCATGCACAATGGTTTTTAAGACAATGTTGTCACTAGTCCATTTGTCATCTGTCTGCATGCTTCACGTGAACAGAAAAAGGTACAAGTCACACGGAAAGTAACTCTCTCCAGTTATCTTTTAGGCCTGTCTATGTCATCAATAGCAGCTAGCAGCTTCTGTCTTGCCTTCTTGTTGATGTGAGTCCCCAGACAAACATTCACCAGATTTGTCAAGTGCTTAGTGGAATATTCCTGGCAAGTAAAAGCAGATTATGTTATGGCAAGCAGAATAAGAAGAGTGGATAAAGACAGAAAACTAAAAACCAGATATGCACACTGTGGGCTTTTCAGCAGCAATCAGCAAACAAGAGAGACCTAAAGTGTCAGTTAAGTCAGGTCTGGAGAGTTTTCATCGTTGAGAGAGAGAAGTACAAAACTGTATTTTGCTGCCTGGCAGAATATAATGGAAAATGCCTACAATTTTAGTAGCATTGGATTGAGTTCACAGAAAGTAACAGTTACGTATCTAAATCAATTTATAATGCATTCACCATTCTTTTGGAGGTGTGGTCAGAGATACACATGCAAATGAAATAAGTTTTAAACACCGCATTTTCCTAACAACTGTGACAAAACTTGATCTTTTTTTATTTTGACATCGTATTTCTGACAAGCTTCTAAATATTTCTGTCTACAGGCTCTTCAAGCAACATTAATTTCAGTACATGACAAAGGAGGAAAAAATGACACAAAATATTACGAGATTTCTTAACACCTGTCAAAACCCCACGTTTGCCAGTACTACCTTCACTCTTAGCACTTTCCAAAATGTAGCTTCCACTAATACAGTTAAACTAGTTTTTCCACATAGATCACCAAACACAGCTCACAGTCTCTCTCACAGCTCCAGGTATAACAGGGAAAACCATATTTCAGAAGAATGTTTTTCATCCCTTTCTAGCTGGATTTAAAATAATTCCAAAATACAGATTTCCCAATGCTCCATTTTAAAAGACTTCTTATTTTGACAGTGGACCAGACTATTGCTTATAGTCTTACTATAATTGTTAGGTTATGCTGCCCTGAAAGCGTGCCAAATGCTTTGAAAACACGAATAAAGTCTTATCTCAGATAGCAAAGTTGATCCTGATTCAGTTTTATTTGTCAAAGAAAGAAAAAGCAATGACTTTTATGCATTCTGCCTTAAGACTCTGTTGAAGTTGCCCACTCCTAAAGGCCTAATTTCAAATTGTACTTCTTGATGATGAATTTGTTCACCTTGGTATATTCTGAACAGAACACAAGTATTCTCAACTTCACTAAAGGATGGAAGTTAACCAGTGGGTATTTGGCCCAAATACTTCAGATCATTTTCTCAGACCCATTCTTGGCAGCATTTGGTGTACTTAAGCTCGTCCCACTCATATATGTTTAAAAATTTCCTGGTATCAGAACTACAGTAACCAACCAGAATGGCCCAAGTGGCAAACTTCTTTATACAGTAGGGTGGAGTTATGATAAGATTCTTGATTATCTTACGAAAACTTCCTACTCGAATCGCATTGTACTATCTTCATCTATGATGCACTGATAATTTTCAACCATAATACGGTACACTTACATAGAACTCAAACCAAAAAGGGATTATGCCTACTCCCTGATGATTTTGCCTTGTTAATTCACTTGCATAAAAGAGCAGCTTTTACAGGGATAGCATCTGAAGAACAAGTTGATAAACTGCTTCAATTAACTCTCAAAATTGTAANTTTTTTTTTAACTCTGGTTTTATTCTGATTTCTTGTTATCAAAGTACAGCTTGCAATACAGAAATTTCATAAATATTAACCATGAACAGAGGGTCAAGGGGGAATGACCCCAACACAGCACCTTGGCAGGATGAGGAGGGAATATTTATAGCTGTGCCCATAGCAGTAAGATGAGCACAACTCACATCCACAGACCTGCAGTAAATAAACCCCATCTTTGCTATCATGAGATGTGCCTTTGTCATTCACATCTGTGTAAGCTGCAAGGCAAGGCTGACCTTTCACAGAAAGCTTTGAGACAGCCACTGATCGTGCTTCCCTTTTTCTCCACAAAAGGGAAATGTTAAAAAGCGTTCAGAAGCTGTGACCTACACCTCACATTTAGGCTTCGCTAAGCAGATCTGAAGCAAGCCAAGCCTTTTATTTTACATGTGGAAAGACTCCCTCCCACGTGGGAAGGAGGGACCCCGAAATAGTCAATTACCTGGAAATTTAGCTACTTGTCTAAAAGGAGGAGGAGAGATCAAGCCCTTAACTCACATTCACTGGAATTCACACATTGCAGGTGCTGCTCATCACACCACCCCACCAGCTGAAGCACTGCTGGTCCAAGATGGTCCTTCCTGTCAATGCCATTCTGCTTTGAATAATAAAACCTACACTGGAACAAGGACTTGAGCCTCCCACCCAGTCACAGAAGCTGACCACTCAGTTTCCCACTATTTTTGTCCCAGTTGCTGCCTCGTCAGACAACTTCATAACCATTGGCTGAAACTGAGAGGCCAGGTTTACAGCTGTCTTTTCTACACTATTCAGGGCAGAGACAGGCGTTGTCTGTCCAGAGTCTTGAAAACTCATCTGTGTTCCAGGTGATCTTGGTGAATATCAGAACACTCATTGTCTGAGGAACTGGATTTAAATCTTTCATTGACTGACAGATGACTTGTCCACCTCTGCATTGCTGGTCAGCCTCCCTGGAGACTGAAAGAAGTCATCCTCCATTATTAAAGTATTCTGAAGCCCTTCTGTGATGTACAAAGGGACATTTTAAACTATGCTCTCATGAAAAGCAGTAAAACTTCTTATTTCACAGAGATGCTCAAAAATCAATGGTTTGCAAAAAGAATTGTCATTTTAGATTGTGGAAGCTATAAACAAACTCATAGCAAATTAATAATACTACATTCAGCCCAAACTCAGATTCGTTAAGTCACTCAGGACTGAGAAATGTGAAGGCTATTAAGCTATATGTAGCTTATCCCTTAGCATCAATACTGGGCAGCAAGTGGGGGTTGCTCTGGAGAATATAATAAATTCCGAGGCACATCTGAAAGAAGATCAAAAAATTGTTTCACAAGTTTAACACTGCACATTCTATTATTTGGGGGCTTAAAATGAGCCAATCTATAGATATGTTATCAAAAATTGCTCCTTACTAGGACTTGTGCAATTGCTCAGCTCCTTCCTTGACCCTACATTCCAATCAGTGCTTGCACTCATAGAATCATAGAATCGTAGAATCACTAAGGTTGGAAAAGACCCACAGGATCATCCAGTCCAACCATTCACCCATCACCAATGGTTCTCGCTAAACCATATCCCTCATCACAACATCCAAACGTTCCTTGAACACCTCCAGGGTCGGTGACTCCACCACCTCCCTGGGCAGCCCATTCCAGTGCCTGACCACTCTTTCAGAGAAGTAGTATTTCCTAATATCCAGCCTGAATCTTCCCTGGCACAGCTTGAAACCATTCCCTCTAGTCCTATCACCAGTTACACGAGAGAAGAGGCCGACCCCCAGCTCACTACAACCTCCCTTCAGGTAGTTATAGAGAGCAATAAGGTCTCCCCTGAGCCTCCTCTTCTCCAGACTGAACAATCCCAGCTCCTTCAGCCGCTCCTCATAAGACCTGTGCTCCAGACCCCTCACCAGCTTTGTTGCCCTTCTCTGAACACGCTCCAGGGCCTCGATGTCTTTCTTACAGTGAGGGGCCCAAAACTGGACACAGTACTCGAGGTGTGGCCTCACCAGTGATGAGTACAGGGGGACAATTACTTCCCTGTTCCTGCTGGTCACACTATTTCTGATACAAGCCAGGATGCCATTGGCCTTCTTGGCCGCCTGGGCACACTGCTGGCTCATGTTCAGTCTAGCATCAATCAACACCCCCAGGTCCATTTCCTCTACACAGTCTTCCAGCCACTCTGCCCCAAGCCTGTAGCATTGCCTGGGGTTATTGCAGCCACTCCTACCTTCTGGTGAGCAATCAAATTACAGCAACCTAAATAGTTCAGAAGAAATTAACCACACGTTCAGCTCACCACAATTACACTAAAGTTATTTAAATTCCTTCTTTCATCCACGAGAAGGAAACTGAAACAGATTTTACACTAACCGTCTCTGACACATTTCTATTTCTCCCAAGAGCTCTTGTTCAGGATCTGACTTCGGGGCAGACACACTGACGCAAAAGTCCACACTTAAAATGAGCTACACTTTTCCTTTTTTTTTTTGAATCACCTTTTTAATGAGGGGAAAAGTGATTCAGCTTCACTGTATACATGGACACTCTGCTAAACAAGTTTTCAACAGAACTCAGAATGACAGGATGGTCTATACAGAATGGTGCTAAACTTTGTTTTAAATCCTATTTCCTTTAAAATACAGATGAACAGGGAGATGAATGCTACACAGTCAATACTTAAGAATCTACTGCTCTAAAATCGTACATAAGCTTTCAAGGAAACTGCACAATGATGCTCAGAATTCATCGCTCCTGAAGATGAAACTAACCTACAGAAAAGAACATGAGGCAATTTCCTGTCAGTCGGTACTGCTGACTTTCAGTAAGTGCTGATTCTCTTGTGTTTGAATTAAACAGTGCAATGGCAAGTATGAGCTTGAAAATGAGAGTTTATCGTGTCATTTACATTAGTGGATTGCATCCTACGTAAATTATTTAACCTGTTAGCTCATTGCTAGCATATTGCCTTTTAAAGGGCCTCAGGTTAGAAAAATGTTTATTACATAATAATTTTAAAAAATTTTAAACATTATATACTGAAAAACAAAGACACGGAACAGAGCTTCACTGTATACAAAAAATCTTAATGAATATTAAAGTCTTTATTTAAGTTAATTCAGATCGCCCTGGGAGCTTTTCTGCTTTTGCTATGACAGTATTTGAGCAGTCCCCAAGCATCTCATGTACAGGGAATATTGCAAGGAAAGTAGAAATGTACTCAGAATGCAGATTCTTCTGCCGAAAGCAAATCTGAAAGCCTCAGTGGTCAATGATGCTCTGACAAATCAATTTCTAGGACAAATACCCAGCCAGGCAATTCTGACATGCTCAGGATCATTCTAGGAGTCTATAGCAGAGCAGAAAATATTAAGATTATCCATCCAAAAATTCAGCCAAAAAAAATCCATTATTCTCTGGCATTATTGCTTTGGGAACAGGAAAGAGTGGTAGGGGTACAAAAGAGAAGTGACACGACAGGAACAATACTCATTTTTGTAATAAGTGTCATTTTGCATTGTTAAATGAGGTAAATAAAGTCTCACAAATAACTCGTTTTAGTGTACAGTATTTATTACCTTGACTGAAGTCAATAATTTTGATATGACTATATTAATTCCGAAATAAACATTTTAAAATACATATAAAGATGAAAGACATCAACATGAGAGTTTTTAATTGATCTATATTCTTAATCCACATGCAAGATATGTTGTTCAAAGGTGTTGTACATTTTCTTTCATTTTACACTGGTCCATAATAAAGCACAAATTCTGAGGGGAAAAGCAGTGAGGAAAACGTCATATTTTCAAATAGCCCTTTTATTAAAAAAGAGCATCAACTATATATTAAGCCAATGTGTTTCTCTCTGATTTTGGTTTTACTTACAGTATACAGTTTTTCAAAATATACAGTTCACCGATGATACACAAAGAGCGGCCCTTTACTAAGGGCAAGTAACAAAAAACAGAAAAATACATCAGAAAAGGATTCTTACAGGTTAAAAAAGTAATATTTTAGAACGTTATGCCAATTCAGAGTGTCTCCAATGCTGATAAGAAAGGTCATGCACAATGGTTTTTAAGACAATGTTGTCACTAGTCCATTTGTCATCTGTCTGCATGCTTCACGTGAACAGAAAAAGGTACAAGTCACACGGAAAGTAACTCTCTCCAGTTATCTTTTAGGCCTGTCTATGTCATCAATAGCAGCTAGCAGCTTCTGTCTTGCCTTCTTGTTGATGTGAGTCCCCAGACAAACATTCACCAGATTTGTCAAGTGCTTAGTGGAATATTCCTGGCAAGTAAAAGCAGATTATGTTATGGCAAGCAGAATAAGAAGAGTGGATAAAGACAGAAAACTAAAAACCAGATATGCACACTGTGGGCTTTTCAGCAGCAATCAGCAAACAAGAGAGACCTAAAGTGTCAGTTAAGTCAGGTCTGGAGAGTTTTCATCGTTGAGAGAGAGAAGTACAAAACTGTATTTTGCTGCCTGGCAGAATATAATGGAAAATGCCTACAATTTTAGTAGCATTGGATTGAGTTCACAGAAAGTAACAGTTACGTATCTAAATCAATTTATAATGCATTCACCATTCTTTTGGAGGTGTGGTCAGAGATACACATGCAAATGAAATAAGTTTTAAACACCGCATTTTCCTAACAACTGTGACAAAACTTGATCTTTTTTTATTTTGACATCGTATTTCTGACAAGCTTCTAAATATTTCTGTCTACAGGCTCTTCAAGCAACATTAATTTCAGTACATGACAAAGGAGGAAAAAATGACACAAAATATTACGAGACTTCTTAACACCTGTCAAAACCCCACGTTTGCCAGTACTACCTTCACTCTTAGCACTTTCCAAAATGTAGCTTCCACTAATACAGTTAAACTAGTTTTTCCACATAGATCACCAAACACAGCTCACAGTCTCTCTCACAGCTCCAGGTATAACAGGGAAAACCATATTTCAGAAGAATGTTTTTCATCCCTTTCTAGCTGGATTTAAAATAATTCCAAAATACAGATTTCCCAATGCTCCATTTTAAAAGACTTCTTATTTTGACAGTGGACCAGACTATTGCTTATAGTCTTACTATAATTGTTAGGTTATGCTGCCCTGAAAGCGTGCCAAATGCTTTGAAAACACGAATAAAGTCTTATCTCAGATAGCAAAGTTGATCCTGATTCAGTTTTATTTGTCAAAGAAAGAAAAAGCAATGACTTTTATGCATTCTGCCTTAAGACTCTGTTGAAGTTGCCCACTCCTAAAGGCCTAATTTCAAATTGTACTTCTTGATGATGAATTTGTTCACCTTGGTATATTCTGAACAGAACACAAGTATTCTCAACTTCACTAAAGGATGGAAGTTAACCAGTGGGTATTTGGCCCAAATACTTCAGATCATTTTCTCAGACCCATTCTTGGCAGCATTTGGTGTACTTAAGCTCGTCCCACTCATATATGTTTAAAAATTTCCTGGTATCAGAACTACAGTAACCAACCAGAATGGCCCAAGTGGCAAACTTCTTTATACAGTAGGGTGGAGTTATGATAAGATTCTTGATTATCTTACGAAAACTTCCTACTCGAATCGCATTGTACTATCTTCATCTATGATGCACTGATAATTTTCAACCATAATACGGTACACTTACATAGAACTCAAACCAAAAAGGGATTATGCCTACTCCCTGATGATTTTGCCTTGTTAATTCACTTGCATAAAAGAGCAGCTTTTACAGGGATAGCATCTGAAGAACAAGTTGATAAACTGCTTCAATTAACTCTCAAAATTGTAAATGAAGAAAAGTACCAAGAAAAGTATCTTCAGAATCAATACTAATGTCTGAAAATAACAGACAGGTGCATTCTGAAGAAATCTTACATTTTCCTGGTTAAAAAAAAAAAAACAGTAAAAAAACAGAATATTTATTGGGCTACTGAGTCTCTCCACACTCCAGTGCAACACTGGTCTGTAATGCAGTACTATTAGTAGATTGGCCAGATGCTGTCCACAGCACTGACTGGCCATGATCTGTCAGATCTAAAATTTATTTTCAGCACGTAATTTTCCTGACAACAAAGACTATCAAATCACTACTCTTATCAGCTGCACATGCCAACGCAGGCATTTCTTTTCCCTCACTGCTGTTCTAATCTCAGAATTGATTTAGATGAAAGTCTGAGTCATTGCTTAGACTATGAAACAGAATTTACAGAGTGGATAGGCTTCGGATGCCTGGGATCCATCTGCTTCTTTTGCCTGTATTGGACCAGAGGTGCTGCCTAAGGAGTAGAAAAAAGCTCTCTTTGGCTTCAACCCATCTCAGAATACCGGGTAGATTAGCAGTAATTCCTACATGGAATTTCTTGTGTAAGGAGTACCAGATGGCCTACTTTTGCTAAAGCCAGAAACTACAATTCATAGCACATCTTCCTGAGATGAATTCTATCATCTTAAGAGATACGGAATGGTAATTGGTAGAAAAGGTTAACAAATTTAGATTTTCCTTTTGTCAAAATCTCTGTTCTTATTCCTTCCAAATATAGGTACTTTCATATGATTATAAACATATATCTACACACACATACATATGTTCATATTGCACGCCATACAATTTTATTATAACAAATGAAAACATACAAACGAGTATATTCATTTTTAGCACATATACTTAATCATTTAGAGTTGTTAGCATGATTCCACCATTCTTGGGAATCCTCCTGAAAGACAGCAAAAGAATGAAAATTTAACTCTTACCCTGTGTTCTTTTATCCAGCGCTCCATGTCATTTTCTGTTAAGTAGTATGCTTTAATGTAGGTCTCCACAAATTCTTTATCTGGAATAGGTCTAATGTCTGTTAACTTCTCTAGTTTCATTAAGAATTGTTGAAAGTCCAGTTGCATCAAGGCACGTCCTTCATTGCTGCATTTCTTCACATTAGCATAACTGAAAAAAGGAACACAGTAGAAACTAACAATAAATATAAATAAATATAAATAAATAAATAAAAATGAATCTTACTTCTCAAAGTTGTTTAACTTAGTCCTTCAAACCCTGAGGAAGAATATAATTCTTCCCCCCGTGTCTACCTGTTGTACTTCTTTCCATCTCATTCTTCCATACTCTCCTGTAATTAAAGACCCCACATACACAGGAAGAAATACGGAAACATTAAGTAGAAAGAGTGGAATACAGAACATATTCTATGATGCAGAAGATGACAGCACAGACAAGTAGTGAATGAAAAGACTACAACACCAACTCTAAAAAGACTGGGAAACCGGTGGCAAGGTAGGAATAAGCTGAGCTAAGCTAAGTTGCTGGCTAATGTATTTCAGTTCATATTTAGCAAGTCAACTAGGACACCTCTTTGTTCCCAGTGAAATTAGAAAACAACTGCCCCGCGGCTACCTTAAGGTAACTGCTAAAGTTAACAACTTTTCTTCCTAGCAATTGTCTTACTTCCTGGAAAAGATAAACACCAGCACCTCATTGAGATGCTGACAATTACACTTTATCCTCAAAACCTCCTCAGCTTACCAATGCACTACAAAAATTAGAAACTTTAATACCATGATATAAGCATTATCATTACAGACATATTTAGTCAGACCAAGACTTTCATGAACTACTTACCCTTCCACAAGAGTTCTATTGGCCAAGCGCATGCAGTGCTCCCAAAGTATATTTGAGACTATTAGTGGAATACGGACTCTCTTAGATACCTCATTCAACCTTCTGTTAAATTCTTCAAATTCCTGATAAAACATGTAAGATCATAATTCCATTAGCATTTAAAACATCATACTCTATAAATGCCTAGTAATAAATAAATAAGGAAAAAATGAACCACATACACCCACTAAAATAATAAAATCTTCTCATTGCCTCACTCTCTAAACTCATCTTTTACTTTCTGAAAGCCAATATACAGACACTGAAGAAAATCCAGCGATAAGCTCTTTATCCATCTAAATACTTGCCCCATCAGCCTTCAGGGAGAACCTCAAAAATATTGCAATCGTTTTTCATTCTTCAGCCTTTTGCATTAAAAAATTCCCAGGTGCTTCAGTAAGAGCTGAAAGCACCCACTAAAAAACAAACCAAATCCAACAGTTCAGCAGTATACTGCAATGCTGGGTTACAATTTAGGTTGAAGAAAGATAGCTGTTTCCACCTGAAACATCAATGGACTGGATGGATTTTGAGCTGTTACTGTAAGTGATAAACTGGCCATAACTGAATGTAATTACTACTACAATTATTTTTGTGACTTACATAAAGAGAAATAGAAGTTGGCTGCCAGGAACTAATGCCTCTATCATTTTCAAATCAAGAAAACCACTGTTTCAGCCACTGTATTTTCCTCAATGTTATTTCCATCTAATAGATGTTGATCTACCATTCAACACTTAAGTATGAAATTCATTAGTCTTTTGTGGTCACTTTCATTCACAGTGTTGTAAAAAAACCATCACTGAAAACAAACATGCAAGTATTTCTGCTAGTAGCAAGAACAATGAAAATTCTGGACAGATCTCCTTATGGCAACTTAATATTTTTCAGGATGTTATATTGCTCTAATCATGCTCCCTTAACAGTTTTAGTGATGTATGCAGTAGTTTAATGTTTATATCTGCTCTAGCACACTGTTTCTCCTAAAGTATTCACCTTTAAAAGAGAGTCTACGTATACATTGTGTTGTGACATGATTTCCTTCACATCCCATTTTACATTAGCCATGAGAAGCAGCATCTGTTCATAATCAATGGCTTTAGCAGCAACAATCCAATAAACTGGTTTGCGTAGTTCATTGGCAGTTGACACAGTCTGAAATAGAATAAAAAGAAAATTCAATTCAGTAAATTTCAGGCTAGTAAGAGCAATACATAACTATGGTTTAAAAATAGTTCCATCATATAGCACAAGTTTCAAATCTTGCATTAAAAAATTAGCTCTGAATTACACAATTCTGACCTGAGAATAGAACTGCTGAAGAAAAGGCTTCTTGGCAGCTGGCATCACTGCATCAAGATGAGGCTGAAGAAACTCAAACTGCTCAGCCAGAAATACCCTTCGAAAATAAAGAAAATTCACCATGAACTAAATTAAACATTTGGAATGCCTCTATACATCTCTTCATCTACACTTATTTGGCAACAATGATATGTAGCCTTGGTAAATTCAATACTGATAAGAACTGTATAATTTTTTGGCCAGCATATCAACATGTATTCTCAATTATGAAAATTTGAAAATGTGATTGTGAACAAAATGAATAAAAATGTGAAGGTTTGAATAGCAAGAACTCAAATTTCTGTTTTAATCAGGATATACTGCAAAAAAAAAAAAGATCCAAAACCTAGTAAAGCCAGTGGACAGCTGTCTCACAATTTCCTCATGGCAAGCCAGTCCACATTAAAAGAAATCACATCAGAATTCCAAAACAACATTACTGATTACATGTTTGCTAGTAAACTTTTAAAACCACAACATGAGATCAAATTCTTCATTACAGGTATAATTTTCTTTTAATACTCAATAAATAATCATTTAATTCTCTTTTGTAAACACATTTTAAAATTAATTATTAATCTTTAACAATGTCCTCTTGTGTGGAAAACAAAATGAAATCCTGTACGACTCTACTACTATTCTGATGACCAATAGAAAAAATACTTTATAAGACTTTTCCATTACTCTCTCATTATAATCTCTTCTTCGCAGGTAAACTTCCACCTGTTGCCAAGAACATCATGAATGGAGCCAAGCCAATATGTACTAAGCAGTTCTGGGTCTTAGCTATCAGCATCTGAGTATTGGTTTAAATATATAAAATAATATATATATTTTAATATAAATATATAAATAGATATGTAAAAAATAAAATAATTTTTTATATATATATATATATGTATATACACACACAGATTAAAAACTCCCATTGAGCTCTTCAAATTAAACTCTTTTTTCTGTTAGATTTGGCTTTGTGCTGTCACGAATTACTGGAGAAGCTGCAGCAAAGTTTTATTGCTTATGCTTGCAGGTGGTTAGACGAAACAGTCACGTCCTACTACCGTTAATTAAAAAATTACCTCTGTTTCTCATTTTTAAAATCACATTCAAGGCTAGGAATTTTTGACCTTTTAAGAAGACTTTGGAGTGTAATCACAACTCCTTAAAAATTCTATTGACCACAAATAGTGGTGTACAGTAAATAACCTACAAGGATTCCGTGGCTACCACTCTCTCTGCCAAACCATAGAGTGAATTGCCAGATGTCAAAATGACTAGATGACTGAGATGTGGGCTTGGCACCTTCTCCTTTCTCTCTTCAGCAGCTGTGAGAGTTCCTGTGGGATCAGCAGAGACCTCCTAAAACACAATTGACAAACGTGTAAATTCGCATTGTGTACATCATTATCTACTCCAGAAAAAAACAAACAGAACAAATTTCTTACTGCACCTTAACACCCACAGAGCCTTTAGACCAACTGCCTACTGAAAGACCAACTGCCTACTGAAAGACCAACTTCTCACTCTTGGATATAGTTCTTCAACCTGACAACAACCAAATAAGGAGATAAATCAAAATAATGTTATTCATGTGTGAGCTTTTCTGCTTCTGTGAGCCGGGAATAGCCTAGATAAAATATAAACCTTGTTTTTTAAACACTAAGTTATCATTCCAGGACAACTTCTATCCTGCAGACAGCTCAGTTGCAGACAGCTTGGAAATATTCACAGTACGGGATAAAAAAAACACACCTCTAGATTTGAGGGGTTTACATAGCAGCTACAGATAGAAGAGGGAACACAGGATGAAGAATTTTTCAGAGCTACCATAGTCATCTAAGCCACTATAGAGATGGACACACAGATGGTCACTCCCTGATGTTAAACTATTTGCCAAACCAGACCAGAAGTAAAGATAAAAGTAGTTCTGGCTTTACATTAATTATTCATATCATGCATACTGCTTACACGCATGCTATAAAATATGAGAAATGCTACAAAATAAAAGCAGCCAGAACTCAAATCAGATAAAGAAGGTGGAAGATACAATATCGATTTCTTAACTCATTTCTTATCCTGTGATTCTGGCACAGTAATTTTGTTGCCAAATAGGTGCTACATCAAGCCATCAGCCTGGCCATATAGAATGAAAATAAATTTGGGCAATAACACAATGCCAAAGTAGCAGTAAAAGTAGTTTATTCAGAAGCGAGATTAGGTGTGAAACATACCTGTTGCAAAGAAAGGTATGAACATAACCAATACGACAACAAAACTGCTTAAACAATAACATTTATGGCTGGACTCCAAAAATATAATAGCATAATTCTTACACTGCTGTAAAACTGTACAAGGATGATGCCAAAAACATGACAATATATAAAGCAGCTGTGCAGGGATTTTTTGGCTGGAGATAGAAATAAATAGCGAAAAAGCTGCACTGAAATAACTAAAGGAACAAGAATAGGAGGAGGAAAAACTGATTCAAGCTGACCATAGCAACCAAGAGGAGATTCTTCTAGGTTCACGGAAGAGAACAATTGTGAGGGGTGGCATTCTTTTTTTCCTAAGAAGAAAGGGGTAGCAGCAAGCATCAGAAATACTGACTGAACCAGGTCATGATCTAACACACTTTAAGTATCAGGATTGAGACAAGGAAGAATACGCATGTAGATCTTGAAAAGAAAAGAGAGAAGGTACCGCGTGCAACAGAGAAACAGGCGAACAGGGGAAAACAACAGGGAATATAATGTTGTCCAATCTGCTAAAAATGGTTCAAAGTGCAGAGGAACAAAAAGATCACAAGTTCCATTTCAACCATCTTTGATTTGACAACTGATTTATGTGCGACAGCCCAAGGCAACAGGGAGCTGGATTTACTAACTCAGAAAAGCTCTGTCAGTTCAATGTCTCCAGAAAATGTCCAACACAAATGTAAATGTGCTACATACATCTACTACAGCAGATGAAATCAAGTATAGACAGACTTGGACAGCAGAGCTCTGGCTGTCAAGCATGAAGAAAGTATCTACAAACTTGTAAAATAAAAAATCTGCAATAAACTACAGAAGTGGAAAATGGGCAAAGCAGGGAGCCATGAATAATCCCCACAGAAATCCTGAACAAGACTACTGACTGAGCAATACCATCAACACGTCATTTGTAGCACTAGAAGATCTAGCTGAAGAAGGTCAACGAGCAGAAGGCAAAACTTCAAAAAGAAGATCAGATGTTACCAGATACAGATGCACTAGCACGGGAATGATTAAAAAGTCTAGCTACATCACTGAGCTCTTTGAAAAATGAATTTTTATTACTCTGTTCTGTGTTCACATTCAACCAGATAACTTTGCAATTATACTGGCCAGACATTTCATAACACAGTGAAACTGGCATTCTGCTGAGTCTATCAGAATGAATAAACAAGTCAAGAGGTCTGGATATTTGCTGAAGCTCATGTAAACTCTTTGAGGCAGCTCTGAAGATACCTGCCTAGCACATCCATAGTGAAAACTGGCAATACTATTTAATGATTAGGCATAACAGTTAATTCTTCGTATTAACTGAGCCAAAGCCACAATTAATTAACTTTCAAAATCCACTCTTTATCTGTCTAACTTTTCCTTTCTTATCATCCTCAAAAACACAACAAAGAAAAGCTCTGAAGTATTTACATATAATGAAAAACAACAACAAAAAAACATAGCCCACCGATCAATTCTCTCATCTTAGGAGAGACCCTGAGTGACAGGGTTAGAGGAAGAATAGCAGTGGTAAAGATCTGAAGAAACTCTGGAAGATTGCCTGGTAGCATTTTGAATATCATTATGAATAATAAAACTATTACTTCGCTGTTCAGACAAGAAAACAAAATCATTTTGACAACACAGGTCTGTCAATTACATCTACATTGTTTTTGTTTTTTTCAAAGACTAACTACAAAATATATTAACATTGAATATTACAGAGACTCCATTTTGTATCTATCTCAATTCAGTCACCCATCACCTCAGTATTGAAACACATATTAAGCAATTTTTTCCTCTATCTGCCCAATCCCATAAATATCTTACGTTATTTATGTAACAGAGAAAGCATCTGAAGACGCAAAATGCATACAAGACAGACACGTCTGCGTTCAACCATGGAGTCAAACTCCGCTTCAGATATACCAGCCAGACACGCTATCAGTATTTCTTTCTCCTTGTTCTAAAATAGATGCAGAAGCGTGCTAATAGTAAAAAACATTGATGACATGACTGAAAGCAGCCATAGAGGCATACATTCAGGCTGGAACAAGAAAAAAAATCCTACAAACTTTAAAGAAATCAGTTGTTTTGCAATAGACTGGACTTGTTACCGTTAACCCTTCCAGTAATTTAAGAAAATCTGCAAGGCACACTCTGTTCTCGGAGATTACTTTTGACTACTCATCGAGAATAGGAAGCTCCAGTAAAACTGGAAGGGGGAAAAGCTGCACCAATCAATAGAGGAAGCTGATGATGATGAGAATAGAAGCCAGGAAATTAAACAGCAGCCAGCTTAAGTTACATTTCAAGAAAGGTCAAGTTACACTGAGAATGTATTGTAGTACCTAGCATCAAGCATTCAGAGAGCAGCACCAAGTCAGAATAAACTTGCTTAGCTTTTCTCTGCATCAGAGCACTAGTCTTGCTGACAGAGCAGAATTGTAATGCATCTCAGACATACTGCAGCCCACTTAACATTCCTGTAAGCAAACTGGGCAAAATAGGGATTTAATAAAATCATTACAAGGTACACATGGAACTGATGCAAACTACAGTATATTTTTCTGCTTCCTTGCCAAACAGGAAAAGACCACAGCGATCACACAATTTGTAGTTTAAAAAATAGATTTTATCCAAAACACCAAACTTATCTGAACAATAATCAAATTAACTGTGTCAGGTACAGCAGTATGGGTTAACCCGCATTCCTCGTAGTGACCTTACAGTGGATCTTATCTATTTCACTATTTCTAGTTTAACTGTCATATTTTAATAGGAAAAGAATTGAGTTTTCTAATGCTACATGATTGGCACACACAACTAGCAATTGTTTATATAAGCTGCTTTGCTAGAAAGGCCTGAAAATATCAGAATGCAGAGGTGTTAAAGCAGGGTTATGAGTACTTTACCTTGTTTAACGTTTGCTAACAATAGTATCAGCTACACTGTGTGCCTTAGCAGGTACCATTATGCAATGTCTATCTTTGAATTAAATTTCCTCTGAAATTGTTTTTTAGGACAGATGGGCATGTATCAGTAAATAGCAGGTATCAGATACGTGTAAATGTGATGCTGTTTGATTCATAGCTGGACACTTTACTTCAGCATTTGATTGTTTACTCCCAAGCAGAAATTCTTTACCTAATGTATGGGAACTGTTGAGTCATGGCCTGAACCACTTATTGATCACCTGAGGCAAGGACTGGGTCAGCCGTGGGAGCACAGGTGAAGGCAATGCACCTGTGTGACTGGATGGGGTGGAGCCAGGCTAGACCCCATTTAAGGGCTGACTACCACTGGGGAAGGATCTCTTCCTGGAGATTCCTCCTTTTTGGAGTTTTCCACCACAAGCCTAGGATATGGGTGAGCATTTCTTCCCTGATTGTTTCTTTTTCACCACGATAATCTTTCCAGCTACAACACCTGTAAAGTACCATCCTAATCACATTACTCTTCCAACTGTATGCCTAATAATACAAATCTATCTGTGTAAGGAACAAGCTTCTCTTACAACTTGTACCTTTGAAAAATGTCTTCCATAACAAGAGAGTATTTTCATTTCAATAGTTCAGCAGAACCCACTCAAAAAGCCCTGTGGAAAACCCAGTGGGAAAGCCTTCCATCTGAAGAAGAGACTATAAGCTAATAACATAAATTACAAGCATAAGCTACCTAAACTAACTATCTAAGTTAAAAGTTAGACATGCAAGTTGCAAGAAAGACATTTTTAGAGGGCCCGGTCTCATCATGAGTTCAGAATCATTTTTCAGTTACCCAATGGAACATTAAGCAATGTTCATGTGTCATGTGTACATTAAGCAAATGTACACATGACAAAAATATCTGATTATCCCCCATTGTAGTGGGGATACTGAATATGAATGGTTATAGTTAACTAAAAAGAAAAAAAGACACGTGTTCTTGGATCACAAATCTCAACAGATCACATTAGTAATTGATAATCTTTCAAAACTGAAATTCTCTTTACCTCATACTTCTGGTATAGAACTTTAGCTTTAGAATTATGTTTTAAATTCATATACACACAATAAGAACAATTTTAGCTCTGAGTTTACAGAATTGTAATTGATAGTTTCAGTAACATTATGAGCATAGAATACAACAAAATAAACATTTACCAAACATAAGCCCTTACTGCATGCAAAAGCTGTTCAAAAATAGCTCATCTTAAAGTAATCACTTAATATAAAAAGATTTCTGATTAGAGCAGATGTACAGAAATCAACACGTCAGTTTCCACACACACACACCCTGCTAATCTTAATTCTAATAGTTCTTGAAACTTTATGCTGAAAATGACTGGCAGAGCCAATTGTAAAAGCACACTGCATTCAAAGATAGCGGTGCTATTTGAATATGCCTTAATATGGTAAGGTTTAAAAATGATACTTTTTAATACTCCTACTACTTTTCATGTTAAAAGATTGTTATTTTCTTGCTTAGGGGCACAAAGCTTACAAAGTTGGTAATCTTGACTCAGCCATTGGGAAACTAGATCAAATGAAAAAGGTGTAGCATGCCATGGTAAACACCATTCAACATACCTTGAAAGAAAAGACCATTAAAAACTAAACATACTCTCTCAGGAATCTATTCTATTAATTTTCTGTTTATTCATAATTCTCACAGGCAAGCAAAACCTTTACAGCATTATGAAGTGCCATGCAAACAACCTTACAATGCAATCACTTTGCATTGGCCCCAGAGTTGAGTTCACCAGCATTGCCTCACGGTGTGCATGAAGTTTCCAGTTCCACTAGCAGCACTAAACTAGTCCCGCAGTACAGCTCCTTCACCATCCTTGTCACAAAACAAAGATTTCCCACACCTCAGCTGAGTCAGTCTCACTGATTTCAGTAACAGACTTCAAAAAACTTTGAGTAGAAACTAGCAGGATCTTTGCATTTCATTTATTTCTTAGTGTTCCAAAGTAAATGACAGACTTTTTGCATAAAAAACTACCAGAAATCATTAAGCTTACTTAGTGCCTTGTTTAGCTTAATACAAAAAGTTCTGTGTCAGGAATCACTGTGTGCTGAGAAAATAAATGATGAAAAGCTTAAAAAAAATACACAGCAGGTGAGCCTCCACAAGAAAGCACTTCCACTGCCACATCCTTGGGAATCTCAAACCCTATCTAACCAAAAAAGTAAGTCAAGCTGATTTGATCACACACTTTTTTATTGCAACATTTTTTTTTATACAAAGACAGTTTCATTAAGAGCTGCTGCTGGTTCCCAGGTGCTCAGCTGTGACCTGCATTCCTCTGGGACTAGAAATCAGCCCAAGCTTTTGGTGTCCAGCAAAAAGGCTACCAGTGACTGATGTGAGATGGCTCAGTGAATGCCCAAAGAGAGGGGCACAACAACCACCAAGAACCAGAAAATTTATTCAAACAAATAAGCCAGAAAACTTTCATTTTCAGTAGATTATTCCAGTCAAGTTGGGTAATTCCGTCAAACAAAACAAACAAAAAAAAAAGCATGAAGAGATCTGAATGAATAATGTGAGGAAGCAAAGCAGCTGCAATGTCCTACCATAGTTTCAAAGTGTCTGTCATGTCAAAACTTTCTTTTTTATACACAGAATTTTCTTCTCTTGACAAGCACTTCACACAACACCTTAAACACTGTCATTACATATGTTGTATAAACGTATTTAAAGAAAAAAAAACCACAAAATATCTTTGCAAGATGGGTTGGAAAGTCAGGTGTGCAGGAAAAAAATGTTCCCTGCAATATTCCTTATTGTATTTGTGCAGCTGAAAATCTAAATTTTTCATCTCTGCACCATCAGTCAGTCTCTAACCTACTGTCATCACTAGAAAATATATACTTTATGGGAAAAGACTTCAAAAGCAAAGACAGAATCTAAAATACATTAAACAATACTTCTCTGTACAAGCATTTTTTTCCATCTGCTGTTCTATATATTGCATTGCAATGCTTATATACTTTACCACGGTGATTTATTTTTCTACTTCTATAAGGCACAGTAACTAACAAACTTCATTCTAAATCTCAGTTTAAAATGAGCAAACTGGTTTGCAATGAAATATTTATGAATATTCTGTTTATCTGCTCCAAATACCCCACTTTTGAAAGCAGCAGTATCGTCTAAGGCAGCTATTTGCATGAAGAGGACATTCATAAATAATGTCTAGGTAATGGCAGTACCGTGACTAAGCAATAAAGAAGTTGCTTAGAGACAGATAAAGCAAGGCACTGGAAGCAGAAGTTTCCCTTCCAAATCATCAATTACTGCAGATCACTATCTGATCGATGCCAAACACCTACTTGGGTGCTTACTGGTTGCCGTTAATTGATATGATTAATAAGCATCATTACTATTGCACAAACACAGTCCTGGTAGGAATGACGAACACAGGAATGGAATGTATGTAGATCTCCCCACGCCTCCCACATGGGGAACTGGCAGTGAGGAGATATAAGCTGTTTGGAAACACGCTTGTTTCAATGTGTTTGGCCAAATGAAAGCTGCATCTTAACACTGTGTATCACTCTTCTCTCTTTCTTTTAATACATCTTGCTAGTATGAATGAAACTAACTGTACACTGCTATTTCTGGAGAATCAGAACTATTATCTCTGAAGTCGTTACACAGAAGAAATCTGTACTGAAGCTACCTTACACTTGCTGCAGAAAGGGCTGACTAAGGAGTTCAAATGCACATATAAAGTTCAGAACATATAAAAAAAAATTTGAAAGCCGTATCATCCTCTTGCTTCTCAGAAAATAGACAAGGAATGACCCATTCTAAACTTCTGAATAGTCTTGAGATAGACAGTAGAGTTCTACCTTCACTGGTACTGAGAGATTACTGAGAACTAGTTTGATCTCTATTAAATTCTGACAACAAAGCCTCATGTATAGAATGAGAATAAAAACCTGTTGAAAATATCCTTATTCAAATAAAACATTGAAAGATGCTGCTATCAGGAAACAAAATGTAGCAGAAATGAGAGCCCTGAATAAAGTTACCATGAATAGAAGAGAATGCAAAAATAAATAAATAAATAACAATATAAAGTAAATTCCTGACAAGCCATGAGACTGAATTTCACAATATAAACATGAAGAATATCTACAGAAAGCAATTTTAAGGTATGAGAAATACCCATTTTAATGACGCAGTAAAGATTAATCTTGACTTTCATAAATTCTTAGTGATTATAATAATACCCAGAAAGTAAATTCCCATTGACAGCATAAGACCAGTATAAGTTCATAAGATTCATAAATTCGTAAGATTAATAAGTTTAATTGAACGGCTTAAAGTTAACAGGCACAGCTATTAGCCTCAATGGACAGCAGCATTATCTGTAACAGCACTGTTAAATGACAAAGAAAAAGAAATCCAGTTATTTTTCTCAATTTACTCCTAGAAATGATTTTTAAAAAATTATACTGAATGATAAAAATCAAAACAATGTAAAACACTCTCAAGAACGATGACTACAGAGTAAGCTTAAAAAATTCATTCCAAAACTTGACATTTTTCCCCAATAATGACAAATCTTTAACTGATTTGTCTGCAAGATCTTCCTATTTTTTATTTTTTTTCTCTTTTCTGAACATATTGCCTTTAAGATGAATATCAAAATGACTTTAGCCTTCTTCTGCATTATGGAGGCCCAGGGTTATTAGTTATGTTATGCTCCCTCTACTGACCTTGTAAGAAATGACTCAAACTCCTTTAAAATGCTTCTATGAAAGAACTGTTTAGAATTTGACTGATCTAAATGTTTAAAGGAATTCAAAAAGGCACCTCAGTACAATTCTGTGGAGTGCCAAATCCCTGTGAAATTCAAAGTAGAGCATTTGCATCCCACTTCTGCCTTCAAAAATGAATCCTTCCTCTAGTATCTGTGGTATTAATTACAATACATCCCATTTACAATACTCTATACATTTCTTCACAATGTTTCAAGTGTTTTATATTTAGGTTAAAAAAAGTGCACAGTTCCATTTTTGCAGAGTTCTCAACAATATTTCTTTAGAAATCCTAGTTGAACCTACGAAACCTACCTGAAGACTCCTGTACATCCTTTGTAATGTGATGTGGAGAAATAGTAATCTACTACCAGTGTGACACAAGCACCATATTTACTTTTCACTTTCTGAAAATAACTCATGAAGTGACTGATGTGATATGATTTATAAAATATGACAGGTAAAATTCCACAATATTCAGAAGTGACATAACAAAGCGCTTAACATACTTAATGTGTTTATCGATGGCTTATTGTTTTGCTGTTCTTTCACTGAAGAAAAATGAGTTGCCTGTTGTGCTGTTGTTGGGTGTATTTTTAATAGAAGGTCTAATTTAATAAGGATAATATTGGAATATCACTGTGCTTTTATTACACAAACCATAAAGCATTTTAAGATTTAAATGCCTAATTGTGTTGTTACATCTAGTAAAAGCTGTTAAACTAACTCTGGTGTACATTAAGAACAAATAATTTCACACAGTAATGATACCTACATTACTATATAGCAAGAAATAGTCTTTGTCTTTACAGACACCAAATATGAGGAGACAGGAAAAAATAAATAAATCAGTAAGCTATGATGAAATACAATTCCTGAATTGCTGACACAGCCCCCTGTCACTGACCAAATCCAGATACTTACTAGATCAATGAGGCTCTCCTGGATTCTGTTCAGCGTGGTGCGTAATCTGCTACTACTGAGGCCCAATCCTGTCGATTCAAACTGGAAGAAATATATTCTATTTAAGTTTGAAAGTAAAAATCCTTGGTTTAAGGTTAATGGTATTACAACAAAACTTCAGTTTGTAAGCACTGGATACAATTTATTCACGCCAAAGTTTTAATACATAATTGTAACTCTACAAAATGAAGATCAACAGAGGTCACTGCATTCAGCACTGCAGAAGAATGGCCTGAGCACAGTTCATGAAGATGACAGCTTACCATTTCTGTCAATCAGCATTCAGCATCCTTTATTGTTGTAATACTGTATATTGGGCACAGGACCCAAAATGAACTCATCTGGGAGACCAGCTCCAAAAGGCACATCACAGTGCCCTCAGTGAGATTTCCATACCCAGGCCAAATAGCCTTGACTATAAAGTTTCTTGTTCTGAATGTCTAACTTGCAATTGTATAATTATAGCCGTTGATCTTTATAAAACAGTTGTTATTACTTAATGTCTATAAAGATTTACCTAATAAACATGCCATCTTCATGTTCATGGCTCAGTAGCATTACAGGGAAGGTGTTCAGCTGGGATAAATTAACATTCATTTCCTGATAGATGCAATGAATTATACCAGCTGAGGGGCTGATCTGATGTGTAATTAATATAGCTACTTATCTTCTACTTCCAGTTACAAAGAAACAAGTACAAACTAACAAACCAAAGGCAGTGGAAATGGGACAAGTAAGAAACATGTGTTTAAGAAACTGGAAGTATCTGAATACAGTTCTGGTATGTGATTCACACCAAAAAAGCAATTTACTGAACAGTATTTAGAGCAATGATGTCTACTGTATTAGATTCTCTTTCAATGCACTGAATCAGGGGAGGAAGTCGAGTCCCATCCCTCGTTTTACATACAAAAGGGAATAATCAAGGTGCCTATTAATACATCTAAACTTTCTCATTTAAGGTGTCCACCCATCCTAATCTTCCCATACACTCAATGAAAATTACCTTGCAGCAGAGCTCCCACTGGAAGTACCCTCTGCTGAAATCTAGAATGTGATCTAGGAGACATAGATCAGTATTCTAATGTCCCTGTCTGATAAAATGTTCCAGATAAAAATGTGGGGTATTTTTGGTGCGCATTTTTATTCACAATTGTACTGTGGAAATATCAGTTCTGAGCTGCCTTCAGTTTTGCAGCTATATGGGTGAAAAAGAAAATCTGCTTTTTTTCCTTACTCTTTAAGAAACACACAATTTCCCAAATCATCTTTTATTCCGTCCTTAACATCATACAATTTTTTAAGTTATGGCCACAATGATTGCAAATTCAAGACTAGCTATTTTCCCTAGCAAGGTAAGAATGAGCAGGAAAACAAAAACTGCAAGAAAAAAGAACTATTAAAAATATATTTGCAAGTTTCAGCCATTAAATTTCATTTTAAGCAATTCTCTTCTGCACCATCAAAATACACACCACAATCTGCCATTAACCCTTTCTCTTCTTGCCTTTCAGTTACCAACTTTTGACAGCAATCCGTTTTTAATTTTTTTTTTTTAGTATTATTTTAATTAAATATTTCTTAATAATACTTTTATTTCTTTTTTTTAAAGTGGACATTTCACACTTGAAACATTTAAGAATATTAAGGAATGAAAGAACACATTTAAATTTCCATAAAACATTACAACTCAAGAGCTCCAGATTCATCAGGCACAGCCCAAAGCAGTGCATTTATAAGGAAAACAAAACTAAGTAAAACAAAAACCAATTGTTATACTGCACTTTTTTCCCCCCAAGGCCAAAACCTCACAGCTCAAACAGAATGCACCACTCATCAGTATAATTGTTTTGCTACGTGGTTGAAGTCTTTTACTTCAAGTTTTTGCTATTTATATATGCAAAATGGTAGATACTTAAATGTCACAAAATGATGACTTAGTAAGTTTAGCATTAGAGAATTTATACTCATCAGCAGTTCTATGTGACTTCTTATCTTACAAAAAAAAAATCAAGTGTTTTCTGTAAAAATGGCCATTAGATTTACAAGTGTTGTCAAAAAAAAAAAAAAAATCAAAACTCACCTTAAAATTCATTCTGCTAAGGAAGACTATTCTGTGATATGTTCATGAATATCATGACTGTAGTGAATAGGTATTAAATAAAGGTTCTTTCTTTTATTTTTGTATGAGGTTCTTCCAAAATTTGAGATAAAGAAGAAAGCCTTAACGTGTACCCCAGGAATTAAAAGGAGTTTGAAAGAGCAATTCTGATTACAATAGTGCGCAACTTTTGTCAGTGAAGAATGCCAAATACTATCTACATAGGATAATTGTTCTGAAGAGTTCTGGAAAGAACAATGACACAGCATCATGACCAGACAAAGCAGCCAACACAATCCTTGATTTTCACTGAAGCGGCAATTAACTACATACAATTGATCACTCTTGTGCTAACTCACACCAATAACAAAGGCACAGTGTTCTAATTGATTAAGGAGGTTACAATACCAGCATATTTGTAAGAATCCCATTTTATATATGTATATATTATGTAAAAAATTACAACAGGAACACTGACAGTGGTCTAGGTCTAAATCACATACCATCAACCATCTCTATTTTTTAAAGGTTTAAAACACAGTGAGAAGTGGGAACATTCAAGGAGCATTACAAGAGGGTTTATCTCATTCACAGACCCTTGGTAAGGGTTATGTTTCCCATAGAAAACCATCTGTCAAAACTAAAATTAGGCACACTAGGAAAGCAATACAATTTTACCACTCATCTGCTATAACATTTACCTGCCTAGCACTGGGCTGCTCTCTGCTAGAAGTAGAAAGTGAGGAACTCGGCACAGGCTTTAAAAACACAAAACAGGAGGAACAAAAAAACCCAAATGTAACACAATGTGAATAGCAAAGTAGCTGATTAAGCCAATGGAAATCAATTAGTTTAACAGAAAACAAAACAAAACTCACCATCACCAATAAAAAAAAACCCACCCATCTTCTAAACACAAACAAATTGCAAATGCATTTGTCCTGCCAAACAGCTCAAAACCACTTAGAACCATATGTTGACAGTCTGAAAATCCACTGTGATTTGCCAAAAGATGATGATGAGTTGGAACCCCATTACATTAATGCTGTGAAATAATCCAGGGGCCAAAAGAGGATAAAATTGTTTTTACATGCAGCTTTTAAATGCTTTAAGACAATTCTGTTGTAAGTTGATCCACGGTATGTACAGACATTGCCAACAAGCATTTATTTCAACTACAAGAACGCTCAAACTCCAAAAATATTTTTATTAATCCAATTAGCTTGACAGAGCAATAATAGATCTGAAAAACTATTTCAAACCTCTCAAATCTGAGTTACTACTCAACCTTCAGGGCACCCTTCTCCTCTTCAGCTATTCATGTCTATGTCTGAGAAATAAATACAGAAAAACCAAGTCACCTAATCCTCTCTGGGCTCCAAACCACTGCAGACTGCTCCTTTATTCCCCACTTTCTGCCACTACTTCCAGGTACTTGTCTTTCCTCTTACTTGAATACTGAGTACCTATTCAAATGCAATTTGTTTTATGTCCCAATGACAATGATGCTCCCTATGCTTACCCTCCTCTCTGCATTAGATAATCAGATAGACATTTAGATAATTAGATAATCAGCCTTCGCTTACTCCTGCATTCAGACCCATTCTGATAACACTAATTTTCTGGGGAATCATATATTTGGTACTGTTTTAAGTAAAGAGAGCTCCTCAGTATTCTCATTCTGTATATGCTCTGATAATCCAAAGTAAATAACTTTTCTACCTACCGTGTCATTTCGGCCAAAAAATGTATAGACTGCATACAGATAGTAGTCGAAGAGCTGGGACATGAAGTGGATGACATCAAATGCAATTGGCTTGAGAATGTTCATCATCTGCATATACTTCCCTTGAAAATAAAGGCAGAAGATCAGATTCTTCAGCACAAGTCTAACAAGGACAGTGGTGAGCTTCACACACTCAAAAAGTGCTTTTACAAACCTTACTAATTAGCCTCGAATATTGATGAAGTGCAATTTAGCAATGTTTTAGAGATAAGGAGGTTTAAAAATAAACATGATGACTAGGACACTTAAAATGACACAACACTTCTCCAAAAGTGGGTGTTAGTCTGTATCAAAACGTCTTGAACAATTCCTTTGGCCTTTTGGTATCAAGTTCAAAATGTAAGACCTTCTGATTCCTCCACAACATTCAGATTAATTTAGCCAAAAATTAATAATCCCTGTTAGTACACTGTAGCAAATGATACACAGAGCCACTCAAGACGTTATGCATCAGTGAGTGTTTACATATGCACATATGGACATCTTACAAGCAATAGGAAAGGACAGTACAAAAATGATATACCCAAGATTGGGAGTTTAGGAATAACGTGTTTCAAATGTGAGTGTTATCATTTCCTGCTCACCTGCCTTTTTATCTTTTGTAAAAAGTGAAGGAAACAATACACAATAAAGGACTACCTACAAATTTTTTTTTCCAATCAAGGAGAGAGATTTCCACTGCAGGTGCTTCAAGAATCTGCTAAATGACTGCTCTACCAGCACTGAAGATGAAGAACATATAAGCTCCAGACTGTGCTGCTCCTAAGAGGATCCCTCCGCTTCAAAAAACCACCAAAAAGACACACACTCAAAAAAAGAAACAAAGGCGAATAAACAAGCAAAAAAATCTACCTCTACAACTTTGGACTGTGCTGTACAAAAGAGCACTGACAACTTCTGTAGTGAGGTGGAATCAGATCAGGTCAGAAAAAGACAAGGCAAGAAAAACAAATCGTTCTCAGCTGTACATTGGAAATGTTTCTAAAGGGGTAGGCTGACAGAATACAACAATTGCTGGCAAAAGCAAATCAAAAGGAATGGAAATTTTGTAAGGCAAATCCAAGCAGGACTTGAAGAGGAACTAAACCACTATTTGTCTACTTCTTTTCACTGGATTAATTTTCTACTTTAGCATGCATTACTGAATGTCCTAAAATAAGGACACCCAGGGAAAAGAATAATTCCTTCTCTTCCATCCTGCTCTCTGCTGCGTTGTGCATATGACTTCGGAAAAAAAAAAATTAAGAATATCAGGACCTTCATTTATACATTAGTTGAGTCAAACTGATCATAGGATTTGGACTCAGAAAGGATTTTTTTCCCTACAGGTTTAATTCCATAGTTATTTTGCCTTCTAGCATAGGGCATGGGTGTTTTTCCACAGGGTCGTAAGAAAAGTGTACTTAAGGAAAAACTGCTTTTTCAGAGACCTCAGACTTACTGCTGGCTAGTTCAGAAATGACATACTACTTGCCCCATTCACATCTCAACAGTGTATCTGTATTAAAATACAGATACTATACCTATAATAAAAGTATATATTTTTATATATATAATAAGC
Organism: Pavo muticus; assembly: GCA_016647715.1. Lineage (NCBI taxonomy): Eukaryota > Metazoa > Chordata > Aves > Galliformes > Phasianidae > Pavo > Pavo muticus. The sequence continues at coordinate 1,924,689 of JACDJE010000079.1, read as the reverse complement.
TTTGGGTTATTACAGACAGCAACTTTTGAACAAAGATGTAAATGCAGTTCATCCATCATGTCGGATACAGCAGATCAGTTAACAAAATATCATATTTCAGACATGTTTTGATGTGGCAGGTTGATGAAATACTGCATGTGGGTGCCAAAATAATTTACTTCTCCTGTAGTCAGCAACATTTTTAAAGTTAACACTGTGCACAGCAAAGTAACTTACTAATCAGTAGAGAAAATGTTGTTTTACATAGAGAAATCAAGTATCAAATTTAGCTGTTAGTATCAGGGATAGTGACTTGATTTTTTAAATAATTACTTGTGATCATAAAAGACCACATTAATTTGACAAATATATGACACAACTATGGTGGGATGATACAGCACTATGGCAAGAATCAAGTAAAGCCTGATTTTGCTGCTTTCCACATCTCTGTCTAGCTTAAATGACCTGCCTGAATATTACACAACTGGGCCACAGTTTGCCAACACACTCATGAATATATTTCATTATTTTTGGAGATTTGACAAGAGTTAAAGTATCTAATAATGTGGCAGGTTAACCAAGGTGTTAATTCCATGCTTAGTTATCAATGTTTTGACCTACAGCATTATGAACAAACTGAAAAGCAGACCTAAGATGTTCCATTTGTTTTCCAAAAAGGAACAACAAATGCAGTTAATTTCAGCACAGTCTACGTAGAAATTTATGGATGTTTGGAAAGGATGATACCCTATCAAAGCAGCTGCCATCTTCATGTGTGTCTGAATATTCTTTATTGCTACAGGCTGATTTTTTCCACTTACTCTGAGCTAAACACAGTTTTCAAACTTGCCTTCAACATATGCACAATAATGGGTGATGTGTCACATTCTGGACAGTTAGATTTCCAAATATCTGTGTGGCTGGCATAAACACTCAAGGTAGTCTCTTGGGCAGTGTCCTACACTTTTCTAAAGGGCTATGCACTGCCCAAGCACTGTCCCTATAAAAATCTTCTGTAGCCAAGAACATTTCTCTATTACTACATCACTCAGCATCTTTACACAAAAGTGTTCCAAGAACATTTCCTCCTAGATTCTCTAAGAGGATGCCAAATTTTAACTTCTATACATTGTTACCTAGTTGCAGTAAAGTTCATAGTTTGGGTGAAAAACGTGTACAAGAACATTCCCAAACAGCACCAATAGCCCAAACACACACCACACCAGAAATTTCCAGAAATACTTGTAAATACCACTTAGGGTTTATGTAAGTCAAACATAGAAGCTACGCTTTCTATAAACAATTCATAATGGCCAAAACTCCTGAACATTTGCCAGGGTTTTGGGTTTTTTTTTGTTGTATGTTAGTTTGTTGTTTGTTTGGGGTTTTCTGGAAGTGATCAGTATTTCCAGCAGTTCTTTTGTACTTCAAGACAGCAGTTTTTTTCTATCGGACTGATCTACATAAATCTGATCACTAAAACCAAAAAAGTAAATACAACACACTACCTCCATATATTTATGAGAGTTTTAGTATATCTATGGTCATTATAAAATAATTTCTAGTGAGTCTCTGTATTTCAAACACGCAGCTTACTATGACATACATTAGAGGCTAAAATGCCACTTTGAAGGAAACCACAAAAAGCACGTTGTAGTTATATCATTATGAAAGTCTGTACGATTGGGGTTTTTTTGGGTTTTTTTTTTGGTTTTTTTTTTGCTGTTTTTTCTTGTTTTGAAGGCTCATGAAGTCCTATGCTACGTGACCATTCACCTCTTCAGCAAAAAGTTTTCAGCTGTGAGATTTGTCACCACCACTATTATTTTCTCCAAAGATAATGGGCTTTAAAGCAAGCCAAATCTAAGAGTTACTTCTTCAAAAATTATCCACAGAAGAAGTAAAAATGAGGCAAAAAGAAGGCATCAGACAAACTCAACCCATTTCTTAAATATGGATGACGTTAATTTAAAAGAAAAAAAAAAAATCAGTATTCACAATGGCAAATATTCTTGTTGATGTGCAGACCCTACGTCTCAATATTCCATAACAATTTAGCATGGGTTCATTCTTCCTTCTAGTTTTAAGTCAACAGGCAAGAGTTTGATAGGAAAAATATAACCCTATAAATTAATCTAATTGTTGCTTTATATTAGAAACAAACTGAGAAATAACTACCTCATTTATTAACTTAATGGAAAAACAAATAAATTGAACTGTGAACTTGAAATTCAAATTCAACCATTATATGACCTCCCGCTTCAGCTATACATAATTTACACTCATTTAACTCATTTACACTAATTTTTATTAAATATACTCACTCAAGTAACTCACACTTTTATTCACCTAGCCTCCTTACAATGCACATAGCCCCCAGAAATAGCTCAAAATTATTATGAGCAGCATCATACTCTTTCAGCAAATACGACTACTTGCATAACAAAAAAGTCAGGCAACAATTTCTTCTACTTGAGTGGGCAATTTAAAATCCCATCTTAATCTCACTCCAAATTTCCTGTATTAACTTGCTTTCCTTTATGATTTATTTTTAACTAAGAGAGAGAAGCTGATCTAGACAGATATACTAAAAGCCATACTCATGCAAATATATGAGAGGCAGGCATGTCATTGACAATATGTAGCAGGAACAAAAGCTACTTGCATTTACTGCCACCAAAACAAATATCTCTGAAATTACAGCCTTGTTTTTAAGGGCCAAAACTTTAAGAAAGTACAGGCTTTCTGATGCATAGGGCATACCCGTACTGTACTTCACTAGGTCTCTGCTTAATTTTTAAGGCGTTATATCACTGGTATTGCGCATGCAATTCCCTTCATCAAACTTATCAAAAAAAAAGCCCCTCAGCCCACGTTGGTTGCTTAGCTCTCCTGTGCAGAAGGGAAGCAGCTTCAGAAGACAAGATAAGATATCTATACTACGACATGCAAGGAAAGATATCCAGGACAGGTATCACCTTCTGGAGCTATCTACTTTACTCAACTGATAATGAAAGAATCCTAAATACCCACTGGTATTTAGGATTGTCATGTCATGTACCATGGCATTTTCCTAGCCAAAATCCAGAGACAGCGCGAGATGAACTGAAACCTTCAATGGCATTAGCAGAGACCACTGTTAAAAGACAGGCACATTCCATGGCATCCCTGCCTGCCAGAGGAGAATCCAGGGGACTGGATCAAAGCTAGATCTCATACTAACAGACATAAAATGCTCAGCTAAATCAGACAAGCAACATCATGCTTACCTTTATGTTTTATATGGGGGCAAAATTCATAAAACAACTCATGGACCTACCAGATGTGAACTATATCAGATTAAGACAAATATTCTTGATACAAATATTATTTGATTTTCTAGACAAAGAACACAGTACATTTCACCCATCTAGGATTTAATCAACTGTTTAGTAAAAGAGAAGGCAGAATAGAGTGTGATGAAAAGGGAAGTATCTGGAAAAGCTACTAGTCGAGTTTCCAACAACTCTTCTTTCAAATCCTCATGAATGACTCTGGCACAAAAATAAAGAGTATGATAATGGAAAAAAATAAGGAGGTACCATCAAAACAGAAAGGGATTGGCATAATGTACAGGAGGAACCAGAGGACCTTGATGACTGCTGTAATAAGAATCTGATGAAATTCAGTAGTACAAAATGTAAAGCCACACATTTGAGGATCGATTAATTAAAAACACGTATCTTTCTGCAATAAACTAAAGGCTCATCCCTTGGAAAAAACTGGTTAAGTGAAGGACCTGCTGGCTGTGTAAGCACATTACAGAATGACTGAACTGCCAGTACAAGGAAGCTGCGAGAAATCCAAAGGGAGGCAATGCCACTGGAGAGCAGGAAATTGCAGTACGCCGTGACACAGTCCACTGAGACCTCATCCAAACCACCACACATTCAAAAAGTGGAAACAGTGTCCAACTTAGTGTTTTTAAAGTGTTTTAAAATTCATTTAATATATTTGCTAGAATCCATAGGTTTGCATTAAAATAAAAAACATACATTCCAACAATTGTTCCACGTACCAACAAGCCTTACTACATTGAGTGTAGTGTTTGTCAGGATAGGTGCATTCCCTTTATTGAGGCTATAATCCGATTTCTTTCTGCTCTTCAGAGTTTCTCGAGAAACACTAAGAAGGAAAAAAAAAGAAAAAAACACCTCAAAATAATATTCTTCCAAAAGTTCATCATGTTACAATTTCACAGTACATAGCTATGATCACTGACTGCATTTTTTCCCACAAATTAATCTTTATCAATATCCCTAGAATTTCATTGAAATGAAGTAGTTTGTGATGTCTGATGAAACCATGATAATATTTTATTCTAGAATGATTTTGTAATAAAAAAAAATTCCTCTCTTTTGACCCAAGTGGTGCTCTTCTAGTACTCTTGAAACCCTTTCCAAACAAATAAGGTGAGCTTGCTTCATAAAGGCTGAATAGACATCTACTTGGTACAGTGCTTTTGTTTTGTTTTTTGGTTTGTTTGTCTGAAATTTCTAGAAGATTACTGTTTTGTAAAAGCAGAAGCACAAGTCCCAAGTCATTTGTTTGCAAAAAATACCCACTGATACAACAAAAGTTACACCTATACGTAACAGCAGTTGTAGAAGAATGTCTAATGCTTGCTAACGAGTTTTCCAAGACTCACTTCAGAGAGCCTTTATCTTCCTTCAAAACCTTGCTTCCCAAAGTTTCTTTTTGCAATAACAATGAACAGTTTAAAGTTCCTCCCCATCCTGCAGATCTAACTGGTAAGCCATTGTCATTGTGCAGGTATTATAAAGATTATTTGACTATCATTCCATTGTTGTAGAGACTGTATCAAGAATGAACTACAGTACTGAGATTAAACACGTGTAAATAAGACTGAGCGTACTGACCTCTTCATAGGGGCATCTCCTGTCTGCTCATCTACATAGTCTCTTTTCAACTCTTCAGGAACATCGCTGTCACTATCATACTCTTGATAGGCACTTTTTTCTTGTTCATCAGATTCATACTGTAAACAAACAAACATAAATGCAAGTATTTCTCATGGCTACTCTACAGTAACTATGTTATTTTTCTCACTGCTTTTTTTTCTGTATCTACTTCCTTCACCTGTATGCTGCTCTATCTACACCAACAGCAAGAACAGTAACTTTGTATGTAGGAGTATCTTTTTCTACACATAAAGTTCACAGTGTACATGAAGCAAGCAAAAACTGCAGAGCAAGCAAGGAACAGGCTTCTGCAGCCCCACTTGATAAGTCTTAGCTTATCACAAAATAAACAAACAAATTAAACAAACACAACCACCCCACAATACAGTATAATATTCTAAGCAGCACTGCAGTGATATAACTCGGCTGTATTACTGGAACAAACCAATGGGGGATAGAGTAAAAGGGTTTGTCCTCCCTTTCTTATAGAACTTGATTAGTGGTGGTTTTGAGCCTCATGCACCACATGCATCATTCTACACAGATCCCACAACACAAACCAGAATAACCTTATGAGAAACATGAATATATAACTAAATTACCTGCCTTGAGAGGTAAGAGAAAGAGAAGAAGAAGAGAGAGAGAGAGAGAGAGAGAGAAGAAAGAAGAGAACAGAACAAGACTAGTTCTGTTGGAAGGCACCTTCAAAGATCACTGAGTCCAAGTGCCTGACCACATTAGGGCTAACCAAAATTACAGCATGTTTTTGAGGGCATTATCCAAATGCTTCTTGAGCACTGACAAGCCTGGAGCACCAACCACCTCAGCAGGAAGCCTGTTCTAATGTTTGACCCCTCTCACAGAAGACCAACATTAAATTGCAACATCTGAAAAACAAGCTTAAGCAGTTACAGACATAACTGTTGCCTCCAAAAACTCAGACATTTTTAATTTTTTGAAATTGTTTTCTTCTGTTCAGATGTTCCATTGCATTTCAAAGCTTACAAGAACCTTTTGTTCGATGTAAGGATAGAAGGTTTGAACCTAACAACTGATGAGTGAAAAAATAAGCAATGCAAGCTACAGCATATATAACACAGTATAGGGTTTCCACAGTAGACATATACTGTTATTGCTTGATTACAAGTTATATGGACAAATACTATTCAGAAATTGAAACATTCAATAAATGCTTTTTATAGTTACAAAACCACACATACATATTAAAATGTATTATACAGTTGGGATTATTTTTGGTAAAAACACCTGACATTTGCAATTTTTTTTTCACTCAGAGTAATATTTAAATGTTGATCTTTTTTTTTTCAAGTATTCTTGGTTGCTCTGCAGTATAGCTGCTTTAAACACTTCATAAATAACGAGGTAAAGTTTTTCACAAGGTTAATTTCTTCACCCACAAAACATTAAAGGAAAACAAACACCTGATGCTCTATGGATGTAACCCATTTTCCTGAACTCCTACATGGCATTAAGCCTATGCACCAGGCTCCACAAATGCATTTTCAGTTGAAGACGGACGATACTTTTACTTTCAACTTTTTCTTAATGTGGGCATTGCTCTGAAGCCATTTTGTCCAGGGAGTAAAAAAAAATGACCCACACAACAAAGACAGTCTGGTTCTGGGATCTTTAAGAAGTGGTACTTTCCAGAAGGGAAAACTGATGAAAGTACAGTAAGGGAATGTCAGTCTTTCAATCATCTAAAATAGACTAGAAAATATATTTTTCAGTTATGGTTGGCAATTTTGCTGCAGCCCCGAGGTATGAATGTTTTTAAAGCATAGCACAATGAAAGTAGTATATTAAAAAAGCGGAAAGCCCACAGGACAAATAAATTCAAAGCAAAAATAGTTGAGACAGAAAAAACATACAGTATGAAAAAACAGACTGATCAGCAGTATTCATACGCTAAATTTCTGATCCATGAACATTGCAGATAAATAAAAGCTATAATTAAAGGCACTGACTTCAGGCTTGACGAAGTCATATTTTAACTAAATTGGCTGAAACATTAACCTGGAGAATTACTTACTATGAATTAATAAATAATGTGCTCCAACTCAATTAAAATCCAGTGATAGTGAAATTATATGCTTACTATAAATTGTTAACTGTCTTAATTGAATAAGAACAGTTTGAAAAAATGATTTTTTTTAACATGGAAAATGCTTCACTAATTCTCCTCAATCTAAACCTATTAATAAGTTGGAAAATTTATTTACAAGGTAGAAATACTGCATGATTTAAAATGCAGATAATTAACTCACAGTCACAAATTAGAGACCTTCTAGAGCATATTTTTAATAAATACACTCTGCAGTAACATCTCAAAGTGCTAAATAATTTATTGTGGCTACTAGCAATAATCATTGCAATTATCAAGTGTTTAGGTAGTCAGTCCAAAATAACACATAGGACTGTGATAAGATTAACTGAAACTGAAGAGTGTTATAAAACTAAGTTATCTGTATCACAAGAAAAATATGTTAGGGAGCTACAGAAAATAGACATAAAATGTCTCACTGAACCTTAAGATGAGAAAAAAACAAAAAAACAGAGGTGACTGGACCATAACGCTCCTTCAGTTGTCCAGAACTGAAATAAGTTGGTAAGAAAAAGATATAAAAATTCTCAAATGAGACACTGACAATTCTTAACATCCTGCAGATCACTGATAAGTAAGTCAGTTGTTTACAGCCTTGTCATGCCATTTCTCTAGATATCTAGAAACACATCTGCATTCTCTGGAAACAAAATTCTGCAATCTCTACCTGAAATAATTTCTAGTTTAACTGCTAATGAAAGAGAAACAGAGGATAGCCACCAGAAGAGTACTCTAATGGGGTGACCAGAAGCCTCGGTTCTAGTGCCAGCTAGCCTATTCTGCACCTCAGCTGTCTACCTAAATGTGAATAACACTTCCTTCACAAAGATTTTAGTAAACATTTCATCCTTCAATGACTGTGAGGTAAAATACAATGATTGAAATTGTGTGTCTTCTTAGTACCGTTAAACACCGTCATCTGCACTCAATATAGTTCTTCAGCCTCACTTAACATTATTCTCTGTATTAAAAGCAGTTAGTTAACCTTTCCCAATGCATGAAACTCAAGTTATCTTAAGAAATAAGCCCATTTATATGCTGGGTTGCTAAAAACATCTCAAATAAAGGATACACTCACCACAAAAGACTTCTACAAGAAATGAAGAAAAATCAGAAGCATCATGGTCCCTAACCCATTATAAATTATATTAAGCAAACTGTATATAATTTTAAATTTTAATTCAAAAATATATGTTAGCCCTATAAACTATTCCAGAGTTCTCCCAATAACATCACACTCAGGTTAGCAAAACTATTGTATGAATGACTGTAAATATAACCTAGACTTCACAAGAAAAATAAATAATAAATCATGTAATTGGTATTTTACTTTTTCCACGCAGAACGTTCTGTCCCTCTGCTGCTAAAGAAGAGCCAAAATTCATCACAGTTCTTCACCAGACACAAATTCAGATTTTATCAATTTAAAATATATTAATGTTTCACAAGCAAAGAACACTAAATTGGCACACAGCTTTGAAAAAGAGGCCACTGCAGCCAGCTTTGAAAGTCTCCAGTAGTGCTCAAGCCTACCAAATGGGATATGGGTCAAATTCAAGGCAGGGAAACCACAGAACAGACCTTGCTGTGCTTGTGACACATTAACCTACTGCTGATTCCTGGACTGACGACTCCCTCTAGCCTGACTCACCACAAGCACAGCCTGCTGCACTGAGCCACTGAGGCAGCCAGCTCTGGCAGGGCAGGGTGCGTCTCCCGGGCACTGTTTACCACCCCAGGCCTGTCCCTGCATGGATTGTCCTGACAGGATGTGTTTGCAGCAGCATCTGTGTGCAAAGCAAAGAGGATGCCGTTGGTGACAAGCTACCAATCACTGGCTTAAGGATCTTTAGCTCTGGCTAGGACTAAGCCTTGTGCACCTTCAAAAAACAGCAGTGAACAATCGGTATAAAATAGCAGCCTTTAAATACTGAGATTTGTTCAATAGATAGAAACAAGTTCAGAATAAAAATACATTTTCACTGAGGATGATCGGACAGCAGAATTCATCAACTCCCTGTAGTAATAACACAACAGATGGCGGAAAATTTCATGGACAATTATATTATTCATTTACAATGGTTTGGGGGTGGAGGTGGTTTGCTTCTTTTTCTTTTTTTCCCCAAGAAAATTCTGGAACAAATCAGCTCGTAAGCCTGCAGTGCTTGTGCTGCTAACCACTACAAGAAGCAGGATGCTGAGGGGAAAGAGCAGCTGGTCTCACAGAACATGGCAGTCCCTGCACAGCTAACAATAACTGCATGCAGAGTTCATCTGTATTTGCTATCTAATGTTTGCCTCCGGTGATTTCACAATCACAGAACCATAAGCCTATAGGATAGGGGAAATTCACATCATTTAAATTTTATCGGAGTTAGATGAAAGATTCTGGATCAAAAAATGTTGCAACTGAAAAGAACAGAGAAGATCAGTTCTAACCTGAGAGCAAAGCTTACAGATTTCTCATACATGTTCACAGAAAGAAAAAATCCCTTAATATATCTACAAGTTAAGAAATGAAGACGATCCCGGCCTTCTAGAACTGCAGCATGCTACTGACAAGTTAATGCACTAATTACAGGGACTGTCCGGACACAGCATTTGCATTCATTTGCTAGCAGCGAATTGCATGGAATCAGAGGTTCTAGAAATTTCTGACCAACAATTATTTTGTTGTTGTTGTTCTAGAGAAGTTAAGCAATCTTAGAACCTAAATTATTATCATTTTTGGAAAATAATTTCACATATTTCCAACTACCTACCTGCAAGTGGTGGCCAAAAACCAAAACAAGTTCTCCTCCCCCCNCCCCCCAAAAAAAAAAAAGCCTATCCTGAAACATTTGAGTATTTTCTCACTGGCACTCACAATGCAGGTCATGATGGCTTTTCTTGATAAATGTGAACCTTCACAAGAAAGCTGTCTTAAAATTATCACTATTATCTAATAATAATAATTTGTATTATGCTTCTTTCAGGGAAAAAAAAATATTTTAAAAAGCACAACTACTCACAAATGTACTGAAGTCTGAAAACAACTCTCCAGTAGCAGCAGCTTTAATTTTTGCAAACCTCAAAAGTACTGTATTATCATTAACAATTATTTCACTATGGATCTTTCACAAATACCTACCAAACAGCTGCTCAGATTCCACAAAAGCTTTGTTTTGGAGCTGGTTTCTATACAGCACTGTGGAATTCTATGGTTCTTAGCATTCTCTGGAGTGCATCTTTGCACAACATAGAATCACAGAATGGCCTGGGTTGAAAAGGACCACAATGATCATTTAGTTTCAACCCTCCTGCTATGTGCAGGGCTGCCAACCACCAGACCAGGCTGCCCAGAGCCACATCCAGCCTGGCCTTGAATGCCTCCAGGAATGGGGCATCCACAACTTCCTTGGGCAACCTGTTCCAGTGTGTCACCACCCTCTGTGTGAAAAACTTCCTCCTAATAACTAGCCTAAACCTCCCCTGTCTCAGTTTAAAACCATTCCCCCTTGTCCTGTCACTATCCACCCTTGTAAACAGCTGTTCCTCCTCCTGTTTTTGCTCATTTGGAATCTATATTTAAATCTAACATTGATAACCATGCAACTCTTCTCAGTTTACTGAAACGAAAAGGCAGGATGTACATTCTGCTCCACTCCTTGACAGGAGAACAACCATCACCAGGTAACTGTCTCTCTATCACATTCCTTTAAGCATAAAGCAACAATATTTCAGGCCAATCAACTGCACATTGTTTGCAAGTGACACAACAGGAATGAGGTGACAGCATCATGCCCAAGCATGGGAGCCACACATCAAATCTGAGCTTCACAGCTCGAATCCCACAGAGAAAACACAAAAGGCAAAGATGCAAACCAGGCGGCCATTAGAATGGCAAGCTGAATAAACTAAGCTCCACTCAGCCTTATCACACACACACACACGAAAATAATAATAATAAATAATAAATTAAATTTTAAAAAAAAGTTATTTTATCAAAAGAATAATAGAAGCAAAATTTTAAACAAAAAATTGTTTATACAGCATTTAAAAGAATGGTACTACATTTGAAATTACAATATATTTGACAACTACTAGATGTTGACAGAAATCTAGAAAAAAATATCTGCTAGAAGTTGTTGTCCAATTTCGCAGCAGTAGATCACAAAGTAAAGTGAGTGTCCCGAGCATTTAAATGACTATAAAAAAATGTGCTTTTAACAAACATCAGATAACCCTTGGAAAATGCGCAAGCATAAACAAATAGAACAGAAGGAGCAACTCATAATGATTCTTTCCTATGAAGCCAGAAAGCCAGCCCTTCTAAAATAATAAATACTACTTCCACAAGGAAAGCTAAATCATTGTATCTAATTGCTTTATTCAAAAAAAAAAAGGAAAAATACTAATTTGAAGAGGAATGCATCTTATTAGCTTTTCAGAACATTTGACTTCAATGGAAAAATACTGACCCGCTGCAAAATAACCCAAACTTTAAACAGGATTGCCCAGCTTTCTGGCACTGTTAAAAAACTAAGTAACTCATCTGATAGGACTAAAGTGCCTTGAGAACTTAAACAGTACTGTAGTTTACTAATTCATGCACTAAGATATTTTGCCATCACTGACAAATGAAATAAACAGCCATTTAATGAGAGCTAGATTTGATTTTTTTTGTGAAATGCTCCGTACCCCATTGGAAGCTAACACGTCTTCTGTCTCATCATCTTTGCTGTCAGCCTGAATTTCAAATGGGTTTCCTCCATTACAGTACTGCTCAAACAAAGTTAGCGTTGTTGAAACCGCTGAAGCAGGTTGCTTACTAGGTGACACAGATGGGGAACGTGACTGCACCATGAATTTAAATTCCTATTAATAGAAAGAAAGTACAATTTTAATTTGCAAAAGGACAGTTTCAATATTTTTATGATTACAGGTTAATGAAAAAAGAGAGCATAACAACGTACTTTTTATACTGGCTCAAGTTAACCTTGATACTGGCAATCTTATAGTGCTCATATTTCTAATTGTAACAGTTGCTGGTTATGATATGTGATACATCCCCTGCATTCCGAAAGTAGTTCTCATCTGATTTTGGAAAATGAATAAGTGTTCCTTTTATTTTACAAAAATTAGGAAATAAATGCGACCTACAATTTTACCCAAAAATGCAGTGTTGGTTTTGTTTGTTTTGTTTCACACACATTACCTAACAATTTATTATTGCAGATTCTTTTTAATATTTTATTTTTAAAAATAAGTTCTTCTCAAATGTTTTATAATCTCCAAATCCATTTCACAACAAGTTTCTAATGATTACCTTTTCCTCTGCATCACTCAGCTATATCCCTTTTGCACCTTAGTAATAGCTTCAATCATAGACATCCACATTTGTTTGGCAAAACAGGAGAAATTCATCCAACATACGCTAAACTACACAAAACGCCTTTAGTACAGCAGGTGAGGACACCCATTACATGGTTTTGGTGGTACTTCCCCATAGAAAAATTATTTTTCTTCAAATCAGGCTGTATGACCTACTCTTCCCAAACTAGTGAGCACTAAGGAGTGTAACTATTTTTAGGCACTCTTTTTCAGCATCATCTTCTCAGAATAATGATTGTGAAATGGAAAATTGACAAATAAATGACACATTAAAACACAACAAATAACAAAGACTAATATTATGCTTACAATTCCAGCATGTCATGTAATCCTCTACCTGCCTAAAAGAGAAATGTCACTGTCTTAAAAGCCTTGGATTCTACAGTTTCCAAAATCCTGAAATGCAATTTATGTTTTTTCAACAGTCACTGAGCATTTTCACAGCAGTTCAGAGATATGCTACTCCTCGCTCTTAGATACTGCAGTATCAACACTTTCGTATGTGTTATTCAAAGAACGTACGTGAAGCTGTAAAATGCTGAAGTTTGATTTAACAGGGCAAAGTTCCCAGGTCTCATTCTCCAAAAACATTCTTAATTCTTCAAGACGGGTTCTGAAATATAACAAATGAGTAGTTTTAATTGGCAACAAGAGCAAATCAGAAAACAGACAATTTATGCAGTGAAAGATGCCTTCAAAAACCATATAAGAAGTCACACTTGAAAACACATACTTGACAGTACTTACTCATTCTTTCAAGTGACAAATCACGTAAAAACTGTGACTTCTAACACAATGTTTGCCTTATGGCACCTCTAAAGAAATAATCAAAGAATGCCAAGCTCCAAAGTTTGGAAGCAATTTTTCTTTGTCATTACTAAGTATGGCCATTATAAAGTATAGAGGAACTGACTGTACATTCACCCAGTATCTTTCTTCTCTATGTAGAGTATAGAAAGCAGCACAATGCGTACAAACACTCCACCAGTACAACAGCTTGTGAGCCATCATAAAATTTCTTTCAATAAGCAAACAGAAGCCAACACGTAACAAATGGAAGTAGACGATCTACAGACATCAAAGAAAAACTTAAATGGCTATTAACTACCTAAGCTATAGTTTGCTTCACATCTTAATCTTAGTACTAACGCAGAAAAAGTATTTAGGAAATATAATCAGGCCATTATGTCTCTGCGTTGTTTCTATTACACTTCTGAACATCAGAAGAGCCTTCATTCGGCAATAAGCAGAAATTCTCTTAACAAAGAAAACCTTTCTGCCATACAAGCAGGAAGATACCAGCGAGTGCTTATCGAGCTCATACTGCTATCTCTCTTCTTCCTAATATAAAGTATAGTGTTTTGCTTAATGAACAGCAGTTGGTAAATTATACACTAGGTTTCTAATTAGGCAGTAAAATATTCTAGGAATATCATTGTTTGAATAACAAACTGTAATCACTGCTACAATTAAAATTTTCTTGCTCGACAAGATGAGAAATCAGCTGAATTATGATTGCATTTTCCCACGTCTATTTAAATTTATCAGTTAAATGCAAACAGACTTCAACTCTGATTTTAGAGGCACTGAGTGCTCATAGCTTGCAGACCTTCCCACAGCCAACAGAAGCAAAAGATGGACATTCTCAAAATCAGTTTCAGGCTAAAATTCTTTGAGAGGAAGACTAAGGAGAAAGATTCATAGAAAAGCAAACATTTAAAAGCTACATGGCATGATATTCCATATCATTTCAAAGACAGAATGAAGCCACTGGCAAAGCATTTCAACAGATGCTTTTTCACCAGCAAATAAGCCTAGAAAGTGGTACAAGTGGAAGGCATAATGCATTCCTTCTCTGAAAATCTTTGGTGGACGCACCTTTTAACAAATGCATCAGAAAGAAAAGTCAATTGCATTCTAAAATCCCCTTTCTGATATTCACTGCCAAAAGCCCATTCTAATTTTTCCAAATAATCAACTTTTACCCAATAAAAGGCTTCATGTACCCTACTATTTACGCTGCTTTTTTGCTCTTGATGAATGACATAATCAGTTCCTTTGAGCACTTTCTCTATGTTGCCAGTTCTCTAAAACACCACAACACATAGGAGGCCACATATGCTAAATGACACAATCAAAGAACTGATTACTCCTGGACTCAGAGCATTTCAGTTCTATGTAGCTTTTATGTATTAATGAATTCTTAAAAGCACTATCTTTTTTTTCTCCTCAGTTAAGTATATAAAGGGACTGCAAGCCACATCAGCTTGATCTGAAAAGTTGAGACATTTGAAGCTTTTATATAAACCAGTCTGAAGGACGCAGCTGGAATAGAGGTGCTTTTTTTTTGTTTTGTTTTGTGCTAATTTTTCCCTCCCTTTTGAGGATGAAAACATAAACCATTAATCTTCACAATACCCATACAGCAAAGAACAGGTAAAAGTATTAAGAGGTTAACATAACATGCATCTCATCAGCACATACTGCTTTTATTTTCACAAGAATGACAGAAAGCACTACCTTAATAAGAAAACACACGTTATATGTAGAAATAATCATTTTTTGAAATATTTCATTAAACTTCCTTAATCTTTATTTTGTCTGAAGATAATTCAGCAATTAGTCTCTGACTCCCCAAGCTGTTAGATAGGCCCTTAAAACATCATCAAAATCAAAACCACAACAATCAAACAATAATTATTTAATTAGGCAGGGTATTGTGCTACATCTGATGAATAAAAGAGGATTAGATAGACCAAAACAACTTTTCTGAGTAGAAGAGAAACGCTGAAAAATAAAGCATACAGCAAGCTAGGTGGAAGGATTCAGGGTGCTACACTCAGAGTTGCCATGAGCTCTTCTCAAACAGTTTTGATTGTAAGAACCAACCGCTGCAAAGTCAGTTTCTAACGCAGTACAGTAAACACAGCTCAGGGTTCAGAAATGCTTTTAAGAAACAGAAAAGTTGCATTGCATCTTAATCAACTATGAAGATGGTGTAGGGTCTAGAGAGCAAACATGTATGAAGAGCAGCTGAAGTCATCTGGTCACAGAAACAGGACCAAGGGAACGGCATGGAGCTCTCAGGGGAGAGTCCAGTTGGGTATTAGGGAAAGGTTCTTCACCATAAGTGGTCAGGGACTGGAAGAGGCTCCCCTGGGCAATGATCAGGGCCCCAAGCTGCTGAAGTTCAAGAAGGGTTTGGATGACGCTACCAGACAGTTTGAATTTTGGGTGGTGTTGTGTGGAGCCCAGAGTTGGATTCCTGATTCTGAGTTTATAACTCATCTCCTAACAAGGCAGTGGGCATGTGATTAAGGTTCTAGCTTTTCAGACAGTTGAAGCAGAGGTCTTCATTTAATGTCTGAAAAGAAATTGTAGCTATAAACTAACAAAGTCGGAAGAAAATCCAAAGCACATTCTCAGCTTCTGAATTTAGACAGTGTCCTATGTACTACATATCATAATTTCCCATACTTAATGAATTTTAGGCAGAAAGTCTCAGACCAAATAGATGTTTTAGCTATATGCTAATAATACAGCTCCCAGACAACCACAGAATTGCAGGGGTTGGAAGAGACCTCAAGAGCACATTGAGTCTAACTCCCCTGTTAAAGTAAGTTCCCTACAACGGGTCATGGAGGAGAACAGATCAAGACTGAGGAACTAAGAACTTCTTAGAGCAAAGAATAATGTTGTATTTCTTCTCATATCTTCTAGCTACTTAAACTCAGAAGATAAATGCTAGGTAACTAAAATGAAAGATCTGTCAGTCACCCAAATCAAAACATTTGGGAAATCAAGACAACTTAAATAGACAAGTCTTGAACATACGAGGACAGAGACTGAGGCCAAAGCAGCTCTGAAACATTATTATTTACTGTGAATGAAAGAACACTGAAAATGACTCTGAAGAATGGATATAGTTCTAAGTATCTTGACAAGCTTATTTAAAAAAATTGCTTATTAAAAAAAAAAAATTTCATAGCCACACATAAAAGATCTTTTAATGTAATAACAGAAAAAAGAAATAACAACTTTGCCAAGATGTATGGACACTAGATGAATTCATCCTTAGAATCCCCCAAGAAAGATTAAGAGACAGCCTTTAAAACTACTGAAACATTACACAGTTTTTCATCTTTATTCAGATAGCAGAAACTTCTGGCTTTTCCATCTTCTTCCCTTCTCCAGGGTTCAGAGCCCTATTCTCAAAACAAAACATATTCCACCATCAATTAAACCTATCAACCTCAATGCAGAAACATTATTCAATGGAATTCCTCTGGAATTCATTTATAACTAAAACTGATGATAATAAATATCATTACACTCATTCACTGTGCATAGTCTCACCTGTGGTATGTTTTGAAATAGTTAACGCTTTGTTTTCTGATAGATTCTTGCAAAACTTCAGACTTACTGCCACAAAATTCTTCTCCAACTTGCATCAGCCTGTAGAAATAAAGCAAAGTTTAGAAATACTTACTGATTTACTAGTACTGCTGTTCCTATCCAAATTTCTAGCCTCACTCATTATCACAAGAGAGGTTACACTGTAAACCCTTCACTCATTTCACAAAACTCCATGTCTCATTTCCCTCCAAATCCTATCTTGATATCCCATACTCAGTGACAACAAGCCATTATCAAAATAAAAATGTCCACTATACAGCTCACAACCTGAATCCATCATTTATTACCAAAACAGAAAGATACAGTAATGTACATACTAAGTAAGGGTACTGCAATATTTTGCTGCTCTTGATCAAGAAGCCCTTTAAAAGGTTTTAGAAAAATTGAAACTGTCAAGTCTATGCTCCTGAAATTTTAAAACTGGCCAACATTCAAATATTATCACACTTAGGAACTACTTGAGCAGCAAAGCTATTCATGCTACCTCTCCCAAATACAACCTTGGTGCAGGCAGCAAAACTGGCGCTCAGATTCCTACTTAAAGAGAAGTGCTCTTCAAACTCTCCATTAGTAGATAGGATCAAAGTTAGCATCAGAATGTAAACATCAGCCTTAGTTAACCATGTGCTGTCTTGTATCAGAGTTGAAGTTTGTCTGCATGTAATAAGTGGCCTTATGACCACGTCAGTATACCTGCTGATAACATCAAGTACAAATATGAAGTCATCATATTTGAAGTTAGACAGGTCTGTTCCCAGAAGGTATGTTTTCACTTTCAGTTGAACGTCCTACAAAAACACAAATATTTCAGAACCATTTAATGAATCCTCAGAAAATTTATAAGCAAAATATGAGGTTCTATTTACTCAGTACGCTAAAGACAATAAGATGAATGCTTGGATGCCACATTAATTAGCACTTTTTGGTTTGTTTCCACCTATATAGCTTCTTTTTGAGGCATAATGTACAACTACGTTTTCTGTAACATTAATTATTTCTTGTTGACTTTCTTAAATAATAATATAATCATTTCAACAATACAATAATAATGCTAGACACTTTATAGCACTTGAAAAAGCCAAGCTTTGTATTACTGCTCTGCAACATAAAGGGATCATTTCTTTTTAATCACATATTCAGGGTCCTGTGATGTATTAAAATGATCCAGCTAAGAATATTACGAAACCAGGCAGGTTTACAAGATTTCACGTTCTCCATAGCTCTGCTTGCACCAGAAAGGACATCAAAAACCATTCTTCAGTTCTGAATTTCAGTTTTCCCATGTTCAATTTCATGTTCATCCTTTTTTTTTTTTTAATTCTTCCATTTCCATGCCTCTCACAAGATATCCCAAACCATCAGTTCAGAAATGCTATAGTATGTGTTGGAAAAGGGACCAATAAGGCTCCTTGTACATCTTGGAAACTATAGTTCCCCACTGCTCCTATTTATTAGTTCGCAGCACTCCCATCATCATCAGCTATGTCCAATTCAAACCTGAGGCAGTCACAAACTGATTTCAAGAGGTCTTATCCAAGCAAGGAAATGTACAGTAGTATGACTGCTTGAACAGAACAAAAAAAGGAAATGAGAAGAAAACAGATAGTGCTATGAAGCAGCAAACAGGTACTGGCTGAGAGTCACGTTACTGTGCTTTGATAGCTTTACCGAGTTTCTAAGTTGCATGACCAAGTAGTAACAGAATCATGGAAATTTTATCTCCATATTTTTTATAATATTTAGCTCAAAGCAGATTATTTTAAAAAATCTCTTCAAAAAAGGCCAGTATAAATATAACTAATTTTTACTGGGGGAAATAAACATTAAGACAATTAAAAAACATGCCTGCCATATTCGTGAAAGCCCATGTTCCAATTTCTTTTTTACATAGCTGCGGTCAAAGCTGTTCTCCTCAGTTCCAACCACACTGCTGCCATCTGAAACTGAAGACAGAAGGTATTAAAGACATTTTCAAAAGCCTTGAAATGTACCCTAGTTTTCCAGCCATAACAAAACTTCTGCCTTAGCCATTATTATATCACCCCAAGTACGCAAACTCCAGGAGAGCTCCACTGCTGAAAAGAAATAAATAGAGCACATAAAAATACTATATGCTAATACAGACAAGAAGAGCTTCGGATTATTTTTATGTAAGCAAGATACCCATTCAATAAAATCAAAATAAGATAAGAGAGTAACTGATATTTCAAATACAAAGTTGACAAAGTAACAGCTGCTTATCCTCTAGATTCTCTAAGCTATTCTAGCCTTGCAGATGAGAACCATAAAATTAAACGTATCAGGAACGTGAACTCTTAACTTTCTATCTCAGTAAATTATGGCTGTAATTCTGGGGGAAACCACCGAAACTTTTTCCATGAACTATGTAAACAAGATAGCATGCCCTTTTTTTCCCACTCTCACACTAATCCATGCTTATGTGTGAAATAATTTCATAAACATCTCATTAGATGTCTTTCATTCTATAAAATTATTGTATTTAATTCTACAACCTTCATTTCTACAGCTCTAGACCGCCTTCCTCCTGTGTGCGATCTTCTTTGCTCCAATAGAAAGGATACATTTTTACCCTCTCATTTTTTAAATTTAAGTAATTGTAATTTTTTCTCATACAGTTGTGGTTATGCTTGCAGTCTGATGGTACAGTGTCACAGCCTGTTTCATACGAAATCTCTGACTCTGTGACACTACACAACTTCTTTCTATGATAGAACCAAGAAACAAAGAAAACTTTATGTGCTGTTCCTGACAAGTGGAAAAATGATGCAAACCATTCAGTGATTTGATATGAAAAATAAAATGTAATCCATATAAAATACTTCACTGGAATATTACTAAGCATACAGTGTTCCTTCTACTCCATCATTCAGGAGGCTGAAAACAGAAGAATTAAGATCGCCTCCAATACTCCAGCAATACCAAGCAGATCAGACCTGTCTTTCCATCTCTCCTACAACCTCCAGCTAGTTTTCAGTACCTGGGAAAACTATTTGCTCCCTTGTTTCTGGCTCAACTGATCTGGTCTCTAATACGTCCACATGCAGGCTCCCAGCTCAAAACCCTTTCCCTTACTCCTGATCCCAGCACCTACTCTCCAAAACCTCAACCCAGTTCCAGTCTATTCCTATCAAGCCGTTTCCTTCCTGTTGCCTTGGTATCTGTTTGCTTTTTCTCCATTTACCTGTCTGGGTTCCTAGCTTTGTTCTGCCTGGCAGTGCAAATAACAAGAAAAACAGAGCACACAGGCAAAGTCTTCTCATTTAGTCCCCAGCTGAAACACACATAAATTGAATTTACAGAATTTTTTCGTTCTTGTGAATCTGTAGAATATTTTCATCTCTATTAAAAAAATCTACAGCTTACACATGCCTGAAAACAAAACAAATAAAATAAATACTTATGATATTGTAGGAAAGATAGTTCCTACCCGTAACTGGGGTTTATCTGTGTAGCAGCCAGACATGTCTAACAAACTAGGAAATGTCTAATGCCCTTGCATTACAGTATTACATTCTTGAAGGATGGAATATTTTTTTTAACCTGTTGCACTTCATAACTAGATAGGCACATCAGGTGGCCAGCAGGAGCAGTGAGGTGATCATCCCTCCATACTCAGCCCTGGTGATGCCACACCCTGAGTACTGTGTTCAGTTTGGGGCACCTCACTACAAGAAAGATATTGAGGACCTGGAGCTTGTTCAGAGAAGGGCAACGAAGCTGGTGAGGGGTCTGGAGCACAAGCCTTATGAGGAGTGGCTGAAGGAACTGGGATTGTTCAGTCTGGAGAAGAGGAGGCTCAGGAGTGACCTTATTGCTCTCTACAACTACCTGAAAGGAGGTAGTGGTGAGGTGGGGGTCAGCCTCTTCTCCCACATAACTAGCAATAGGACTGGAGGGAATGGCCTCAAGTTGTGCCAGGGGCGATTCAGATTGGACCTTAGGAAATACTTCTTCTTCCAGAGAGTTGTCAAGTGCTGGAATGGGCTGCCCAGGGAGGTGGTGGAGTCACCAACCCTGGGGGTGTTCAAGAAATGTTTAGATGTTGTACTGAGGGACATGGTTGAGTGGGAAATATTGGTGACAGGTGGATGGTTGGACTGGATGATCTTAGAGGTCTTTTCCAACCTTGGTGAATCTATGATTCTATGATCACTGCTATAATGAAAGTAAGAAAGTAAAGGAAAAAGAAAAAAGAAGTACATTCAGCAGCTCCTCAACAACCATCGGTCTTGGCCAGTCCAAATTCGTTACACACATTATTTCTTAGCATCAATAAGGAATTCAGAACCAACCCTAAGCTAAGCTGCCTTACAGAATCACAGAATCACAGAATCACTAAGGTTGGAAAGGACCTATAAGATCATCTAGTCCAACCATCCACCTATCACCAATGGTTCTCGCTAAACCATATCCCTCATCACAGCATCCAAACGTTCCTTGAACACCTCCAGGGTCGGTGACTCCACCACCTCCCTGGGCAGCCCATTCCAGTGCCTGACCACTCTTTCAGAGAAGTAGTATTTCCTAATATCCAGCCTGAATCTTCCCTGGCACAGCTTGAAACCATTCCCTCTAGTCCTATCACCAGTTGCACGAGAGAAGAGGCCGACCCCCAGCTCACTACAACCTCCCTTCAGGTAGTTATAGAGAGCAATAAGGTCTCCCCTGAGCCTCCTCTTCTCCAGACTGAACAATCCCAGCTCCCTCAGCCGCTCCTCATAAGGCCTGTGCTCCAGACCCCTCACCAGCTTTGTTGCCCTTCTTTGAACACGTTCCAGGGCCTCGATGTCTTTCTTGCAGTGAGGGGCCCAGAACTGGACACAGTACTCAAGGTGCGGCCTCACCAGAGCTGAGTACAGGGGGACAATTACTTCCCTGCTCCTGCTGGTCACACTACTTCTGATACAAGCCAGGATGCCATTGGCCTTCTTGGCCACCCAGGCACACTGCTGGCTCATGTTCAGCCGAGCGTCAACCAACACCCCCAGGTCCATTTCCTCTACACAGTCTTCTAGCCACTCCGCCCCAAGCCTGTAGCGTTGCTTGGGGTTGCTGTGGCCAAAGTGTAGGACCCGGCATTTGGTCTTATTAAACCTCATCCCATTGGCTTCAGCCCAGCTATCCAGCCTGTCCAGATCCCTCTGTAGGGCCTCGCTACCCCCAGGCAGATCGACACTTCCAGCCAACTTGGTGTCATCTGCAAATTTACTGAGGGTGCACTCAATGCCCTCATCCAGGTCATCAATAAAGATATTGAAGATGACAGGCCCCAGCACCGACCCCTGGGGAACACCACTCGTGACCGGTCGCCAGCTGGATTTAGCTCCATTGACCACCACTCTCTGGGCCCGGCCCTCCAGTCAGTTCCTTACCCAGCCAAGAGTGTACCTGTCCAAGCCACGGACTGCCAGCTTCTGCAGGAGAATAGTGTGGGAGACAGTGTCAAAGGCTTTGCTGAAGTCTAGGTAGACTACATCAACAGCCTTTCCCTCATCCACCAGGCGGGTCACTAGATCATAGAAGGAGATCAGGTTGGTCAAGCAGGACCTGCCCTTCGTGAACCCATGCTGGCTAGGCCTGATCCCCCGGTTGTCCCGCACTTGCCGCATGATCTCCCTCAAGACAATCTGTTCCATAACCTTCCCTGGCACCGAGGTCAGGCTAACAGGCCTGTAGTTCCCCGGGTCCTCCTTACAGCCCTTCTTGTAGATGGGAGTCACATTGGCAAGCCTCCAGTCTTCCGGTACTTCACCAGTCAACAAGGAGCGCTGATAGATGATGGAAAGCAGCTCGGCTATCACCTCCGCCAGTTCCCTCAGCACTCTTGGGTGAATCTCATCCGGCCCCATGGACTTGTGACAGTCCAGTTGGAGTAGCAGGTCTCTGACTGTGTCCTCCTGAATCGTGGGTGGTTTAGTCTGCTCCCCAGCCGAGACTACCAGGTCAAAAAGTGGAGTACCCTGAGGATAACTGGTCTGACCTTTAAAGACAGACGTAAAGAAGGCATTCAGGACCTCTGCCTTTTCCTTATCCCCAGTAGTCATATTCCCAGCCTCATCCAGTAAAGAATGGGGATTCTCCTTAGTCCTCCTCTTACTGTTGATATATTTGTAAAAGAGTTTCTTGTTTCTTTTTATCCCAGCGGCCAGGTTGAGTTCGAGCTGGGCTTTCACCTTTCTGATTTTCTCCCTGCACATCTTAACAACTTCTCTGTACTCTTTCTGAGTTGCCCGTCCCTTCTTCCACAGGATGTAGATTCTCTTTTTCTCCCGGAGCCTCAAGAATAGTTCCCTATTCATCCACGCCGGTCTCCTTCCCCGCCGGCTCATTTTGCAGCTCAGGGGGACAGCCTGCTCCTGAGCCTGTAAGACTACCTTCTTGAAGAGCAACCAGTTGTCTTGGACCCCTTTACCCTCTAAGACTGAATCCCAGGGGACTCCCCCTACTAGTCTTCTAAACAATTCAAAGTCCGCCCTCCGGAAGTCCAAGGTAGCAGTTTTGCTGTTCTTCCTCCTGGCTCCACCAAGAATCGAGAACTCTACCATCTCATGGTCACTCTGTCCAAGACAGCCCCCGACCTCCACATCTTCCACCAGACCTTCTCTGTTTGTGAACAGCAGGTCTTAGCAGCATTCCATGTTATCTACTGCTGTATGACACTCATGGAAAATTCTTCCTATGAAAGAAATGATATAAAACAAATCTTGGCTATGATATACATAAAAATTATAAATTTTATCTATACCTAAATGTGCTGTTCTCCTGAAGGCACTAATTCTGCCAAAGGTATTTTCAAGTCCAATTTATCATGGAAGACCAAACAAACCATAAACAGAGAGCATAACCCAACTAGAGAAACACTAAGCAGATTTATCCTTTCTCTCTAAGGAAACAGAAGCAGCTATATTAGACACAAGCATACTGTATAAGTTTCTGCAACTTCTTCTCTTATAAACTCCTTCAGAGTGAAGACAAGCCTCAAATGACTAGAACTTCTAGGTTTATACCTAGGAAATCAGGTGTTTTAAACATTATAGTGACCATTTTCTTGCTCTTTTTCAACCCTTCTGTCAAATTAATCCCTCAGGAAAACACATAAATTACATCACCACCACAATCAATTTTATACAGTGTGAAAACCCAGCCTACCTGGGCAGGGGCCTGCACAAATGCACAAAGTGCATTTTATCTTCACTATGATTAATTAAGTCCCATAAGACTTGTCCTGGAGCACAAGTCTTATGAGGAGCAGCTGAGGGAGCTGGGATTGTTTAGTCTGGAGAAGAGGAGGCTCAGGGGAGACCTCATTGCACTCTACAACTTCGTGAAGGGAGGTTGTGATGAGGAGGGGGTTTGGCCTCTTCTCCCAGGCAACAAACAGGACCCGAGGAAACAGCCACAAGTTGTACCAGAGGAGGGTTAGGTTAGACATGAGGAAAAACTTTTACTCTCAGAGTTGTCAAGCACTGGAATGGCCTGCCCAGGGAGGTGGTGGAGTTACCGTCCCTAGCAGTGTTCAAGAGGCGTCTGGATGAGGAGCTACGAGAGATGGTTTAGTAGCTTGCGGTAGCAATGGTAATGGGAGGATGATTGGACTAGATGACCTTGCAGGTCCTTTCCAATCTTGTGATTCTATGATTCTATATACGATCAGTTAATTCTGCCTATCCAACACTGTATTAAAGCAGTTAGTTAAGTGTTGTTATTCAACATTCACAGAACGATCAGTTTCACAACGATTTACTGCTACTCAGTTATAATACTCCAGCAAACTGAATCTCATCAGTATTTCCTATATTAGGAGATGTACTAAAATGTGTCTCATCATTTAAGAATTTTGTTTTAGGATTGCACTTATATCTAGAGCTAAAAGTCTGTTTTCAACTTGTTTATTCCATGTAAGTTTTTTTTTTTAATTACTCGTCAAAAAATAATCCCCTAAGGACCAGGTCAGATTATAACTCAAGGAACAATTGCAAATTCTTAACATAGTTCTGGAAAAATTCGGACATAAGGAAGAAATTCATTACTACAAGGGTGGTAAGGAACTGGAACAAAATTGCCCAGAGTTGTGGGTGCTCCATCCCAGGAGGCATGCAAGGCCAGGCTGGAATGGGGATTGGATCAACCAATCTAGTGGGTGGCAACTCTGCTCACAGCAGGGGATTTGAACTAGATGATCTTTAAGGTCGATCCCAATCCAACCATTCTATATGACTTCATAAAAAACTAAATCCTCAATTTCCAAGAGTCTTCTATAAGTGCTCCAAACAAATAGAAAAAAAACACGGTGAAAGTATTTTCTATTCTACTTTGCTCTTCAGTCTCACATCAGCCTTCAGAACAGGCATAAGCAGAATATTTACTAATACAAAGCAGATGCACTTCTTTCCTCAGAAACACGGGAAGGCAAACATTTACAAGTTATGAAAACAAAGCACATTTTAGCATCTATAACAGGCATTATTTATCACAAATAAGTGACATGTTATCTATATGAAGTGCAGCCTCCCTTCCCTAATCCATGAGGGACTTCTTTTGACTGAGCTCCACTATTAAAGTAGAAAGACCTGAAATTAATGCCTCTTATGTCCAGTTTTTAAGTTCTACAGCTTGGTTTGTGCCTCAACTCTATTAAGAGCACCTTGATCCATTTAAATTATTTTGCATTAGCACAACACGAGAAAAATGCTGGGACAGTTTTGAGTTAAAAGTTGATTAAAAAAATGATAAAATGCCAAATACATATGCATCAGTTAGACTGCTTCTTCTACTGTTCCAATCTCTATGGTTTAATTGAGGAAACGTATTCAGCGAAATTTTAGTGAACTGCCTCCTTGGCTCCTTCTGAGACACCATCACATCCTAAAGAAATTTATCTCTTTGGCTTGAGCACATATTACAGTTATTAAATCAATAAATAATCACTACACCATGAGCAACAGCTTTAGGAAAAAAAACCAGACATTTGGTACATATTTATAATCCCTCTGAAATTAAAAAGTACTTATCAAATTTCCTTTTGTATGCTTTCTCATTGCTGAAGTTTTTGAAAAAGTGATTCAGTAGCTCAAATATATTCCACCTGTACAGGATGTTACAGCCAAGCCACAGAGTCCCCAGCAACTTAAAAACTGAGTGACAGAAGATTTAGTGAATTAGTACTAAACATCCCAAAATCCACCACAGTGTCTTTTAAAAGCAATGCGCTTAGAATGAGTCATGATTGAATACAGAACTTTATTATGCTTAACGGTTCTTTCAAAATGTTTTGTAGTGCAAATAATTTTCTTTCTTTTGGAGTACCAAAAGCAAACGCACTAAAAGGAACTATTTTTAAAATTACATGTGGAGCTGAAAAAGTAGTCTACTACAAAAACATTTCTTTGTAATAAGCTCTTCATAATATCTGCTTTATTTAACACTTCAAAGGTGACAAAATCAAAACAAAAGGAGATGAGCCTTTCTGAACTTATTTTAAAGTAAAGATTATTGAGAAGGTGCAATTCATTCAAAATTTCAGAATCTTCCTTTACAAGCTGCATCTCAAAATGAAACATTTCAACTCTGAACTTCAATTCTGAGATACGTAGAAAAGTTTCATTTGAAAAAAGTTTTTAAAAATACACTTCAGATTCCATGCAATACAAGAACAATACTTTCTTGTATTTACATTATATCACACTTCTTGCAATTTACATTTCAAATATTTACATTGTTTTTTCTACATTTAAAATAAGAAGACAATGTTAGTTAAATTTTATTCTTTTTAAGGCTTAAAATCTGTAATAAATCCAATTTTTGAAAGAAAAACTTAATTACAAATGTGCTGGTCATGGTTTTGTAATTTTGTTATTGGTATTCCACATCATGACATCATGTAGAGCACAAAGAAGAAGAACTGCATGTCCCAGAGGACCTCACGGCCAGAGAGGAAGATACATCACGGAAGTCACGGGATCTCGCTCTCTCTCTTGCTGCCTGGCAGAGGGTGTGGGTGTGCTTCCAACCCATGTGCCTTCAGATTTGCTTGGTTTTGGAAAACTCTCTCTCTCTGTCTCCTATTTTATTTGATTTATTAGTCTCAATTTCAATTAGACTGTATTATATTGTGTTATCTTGTATTCTGATATCATAGTTAGTAAAATAAGTTTTCCTCCTTGGATCGCTGCCGCTGTTTTTCTTTTGAGCCCAGCTCCCATCTCCCTACCCTTCCCTTTTTTCCCTTTCCATTTTTGGGGCCAGGGGGCCCACGGGCTCCTGTCACGGGCATAGACTGATCTAGATAGCTCCGTGACAGCACTCTAGGAAGCAAAGTCTTCCAACGCTTGTTCTTCACTTCCAGTTCTTACTTTTTTTCTTTTCACTCACAGTCTAATGTAAAGGATAGAAGTTTTATGTAAGTCAGGCAAGGTAGAGTAATTGCAGAAGCTGTCTACACTCCTTGCCCTTTGACAGAAGTGGTTTTTTCTATGTGCAGATCAGAAAGACAAGACCAATCCCACCTGATTCAGATAAGTAGGAGTTTTGCATAAATCTCAATACTGTAAATGTCACACTCTGCCAAATAGAAGCATCTTGGGTTGGTAGAGACATAAAAAATGTCTGTTCTTAGATACTTTATATTAATATAAAATATGTCCAGCAAAATGTACCCAGAAAGAGTGGAATGAAAAGACAGATTAAGGTTTTGTGTTTCTGTCCTAAAAACACAAACTGGAACAACAATAAAACAAAAACAGAATAATACTGTATGATAAAATTATGGCCTTTTCCTGCAAGGGTGTCAAGAGTGTCAGTTGTGCCTATACCTTACAATAAGTTTCAATAGTAGAGATGACAAGCAACAGTTAAAAAATTACTTTTCCTGAGAATTACAACGGCTGCTTTCAACAGATTCATTCAGCCCCCTTTCCTAGTACATAGTGCAGGATCCCAATCTACTAAGTTTAATACGCAGAGAAGATTTCAACACTGATAAAAAAAATCTGAAATTACATGCGCATCTCATATTAAAGGAAAATCCTCAGATTTTGTATTCATCCACCACAGCTGACTTCTGAGCAAACAACAAATACTATTTGAAATAAAACTGTTATAACTGCAGTAATGGCACATACACGTATTTATTTTAAAAGAGGTTACGCTGAAGACTACAAAAATTCACTGAGTATTTAAGTCCTTTCTGCTCACTATGAATTATAACGCTGAGGGGCAGTAAGCCAAGATCACAAAGGTACCTAAATAACTTTTCTTGTGCTCAATTAATTAATCGTTATTTCCAAGTATCAGAAGTTTTGTTTCCAGAATTATTTCTTACCAGAAGACACAGTTGCTGCCTCATCTTGATCATGATTCTCATGCCACTGCATTGTTCGGTAGTAGCTGAGCATGACTTCCCAAAGGGCTTTGCAGAGATCAGCAAGGCATGGAATGTAGCTGTCTGATGTAATATGCTATGAAAAATAATAATAATATTGCAAAACTGTTGCCAGTCACATTCATCATTTGCAGAGGCAAAATAAAACATACAGACACCTCCATATTCAAACAGTTACAGTCCTTGATGTATATCAAAGTATTGGAGAGTTGACAAATGCCTGATGTTAGTCACTTAATCAAACATTGTCTAAAAGTGCAAGGTTTATTTCTTATTGCCTTTTTTTTTTAATTGACTGAGATAATCATCCTTCTCACATTCATAGAACAACAAAGTAAATACAGAAGTGAAGCTGTACAGTCTAATGATGAGGATGTCTCATCATGAAAAATAGCTGCAGCCATCCCTACGATATAGGGGCGCTGCTTCATTTCAACAATGTATTTAGACTTCAGTATTACTTAGTAGCCATCCTGGCTGATGGCCCATTGGATCCAGTGCTGTATAACTCAAGCTGTAAAAAACAGATAGAACAGGTGACAGTTGATCTACATCCCTTAGCCACTGCTCCAAAGAGCCAATTGTGATTTAAGATATTCATTAGGTGAAGAGCATCAAATTTGTGAAAGTGTTAAGTATGCATTAGAAATTTCTAAGACGAGATTTTCAGGTCAAGGGATTTATTTAAGAATGGCTCTACGTAAAGAAAGGAGAGTAAAACTGCTCATCTGAGTGGGAAATGCAAAGTCACAATTGTCTCACTTGCTGTGAAGAAGACATAGTTTTTAAGTGTTATCCTCCTGTTTGTATCCTATTGTTTACTCCTTTGCATTTATTCAGATAATGTGTGCATTAATACCAAAGTACTAAGATTTAATTCCATCAAAATCAACATTAAGTTCAAAATAAACAACCTCTCAATTAGGCTACAATTTGTATTAAGAAATTATTAAAACAATCCCCAGCTATTATAACGGAGTACTCACTTAGACATAGGGTACTTACAACGGAGGAAATTTTTACATTAAAAAGTACATATTTATGCAAGAATTACATACTGTACAGAGGTCTTTGTATTGCAACTTCTGAAACTTGGTGTCTGTGTTTCCCGCACAAAGCTCCACATATCCAAGCACTACTTGAAACACAGTGTTGTGAATAGCTTGAGTGAAGTGCATGTGCAATTGGTCCATTGCTGTCTGAAAGAGAAGGAAAAGCAAAAAAAATCAAATAATCATTGAACAATTTGTCTAAAAACTGAGATTACTGCTTTTTTTTTTTTTTTTCCCCTCACTGGAAACACTTCCAACTAAAAGAATACTAATGCCTTTGCAATTAATAAAACTAAAATCACAAGCAAAGTGCTGAATGTATCCGCTTGGTACGCTGAGTTCTTCCTTTTGGAACACAACATAGAGAACAAGCAACAGGCAGAAAGCCTGTAAGTCATATCAAAACATTTCTCCCTACCAAACCCTTTTTTGCAATATAAGCAAAGAATGAAGTTTGTTTTTTAAAAAACTTACTTTTTTCCAGAAAACAAAAAGTATCAGCGCATGTACTAAAACCAAGTAACTGTACAACATGTTTTTCCATAACTATGCTCGAGTTTTAGGTCAAGCTGTTTATAATTATCCCCCTTGCCCTTTGTTAAGAAGCTGTACACAATATTAGTCCATTTCAGACAATTACTTTTCTTGCTGTTTCAAGATATGCTAATTATCATTATATATGATATGAGAGAACTGATGAAAAAAACTATTTTACACACCAGAATGGAAGTTTCAGATCCTGTGGATCTGAAAATGTTCAGTTTTGGTACTTGCCATCTGACATTCTCAGCTACTGACCAGAATCAAGAGGTTCGGTAGTGACGCAGGAAATTAATCAGGAATTCTGCTTCTATCTGATCACAAACAATCACTCTTTTGCTCCTATGTTTTGCTCAGAAACTTCATTCCCCTCCAAAAGAAATCTGCCTTTCTCAGCATACCATACACTAGACAGGAGCAGTGAATGTATTACGTCTGCTTTTAAAGTTTCTCATTCTGTAAAGAAAGAAATTGAATACAAAGCACTAAAAAGGAAAAGTCTAACTGATCTTCTCTCCTTGACTTCAAGTTGCAGTCTTTAGGCATTCCAATAATTCTGCACATTGTCAAAGAAGGGGAAAATAAATTAATTTCTATTCTATCGCAAAACTATACTGTATACTATACACAGTAAGAACCCAACTTTGCTATAAGGGTTCTAATTAGAAAGGAAAATAAATGGATAAAAAATTTTGAAGACAAAACCAAAAAAAGACATCCTAATGCCAGCCTTTGTCCTGAATATTGGGAATAAGCTTTAAAAAAGGAAAAAAAAAAAAAAAAAAAAAAAAAAACTCATAACAGAATGGAGTTCTTGTTCTGCCTTTAGCAGGAGGCAGACACTCTGACGTGACTATCAGCAGCTAATGCTTCCTGGGGGAATCTCTTCTCTAAGCCAGCATGTCACTGCTACACCGGCAGCACCATGTTTAAGGCCACTGCGTTATGAAAACTATCACTGGTGAGAACTGCCTGCAGGGCTTCCTCCTTTCATACCTTATTTCATTTCTTGTTGTCAAAAAAAATATAAATCTCCTCACATCTTCATTTCCATCACATTCAAGTACAATATAAAATAGGAATGCATACATAACAAGGTGCAGGTTGTACACAGCTCAGTATATTAAAAAAAATAGCACTCACATGTCCAGGTATAATTAATAATGCATAAAGCATCGCGTAAGGAGATGAAATATGGAATTATTACAGTTATACCATGTCCCAAATCTTATGTGTTACAGTGTTGCTTGGTTTACCTTTAGCAATTACCATTAATATAATTGAGCTTTTGTTAATATACACAGCAAGACTGATCAGGATTAGGAAATTTCCATCACAGTACTCAAATCTTCACACTGTTACACCACCAGTCTTTACAACTTACTCAGAACACAAATACTAACCTGTGTTTTCCCAAGCAGCCTGTAAGCCTGCTGAACCTTTGTATAATGATTGATATCGAAGTTCTTACATATCTTGGAGAGTGCTACATCCAATTGTTCCTATATAAAGGAGGGCAAAACAATGTGTTAAACACCAAGCTGAGTATATCAACTTAAACAACAACAAACAAAGAAAATAACTGTATTTAACTGCTGATAACTATGCACGTAAAACAGACAAGACTGGACTATTTTCAGGTGCTAAAAGGTTATTTATTGCCAAATGCACCACTTCAGTCTGAAATTTCTGCCAGGCAAATGGCTCCAGCATTTCCAAAAACAAGTACAGCAAGAAGTATGTTACTTTGTAAAGGTTTAGCAACCCAATACTGGAGAGCTGAGATTTCTGACTTGGTCTGCTACCACTTCTAAGAAACACCTAGTACTGAAAAAAAAAAAAAATGAAAATGTTCCATAAGCGTTTCAGCTCAAACAATACAGTTATAGACTTCTTACTCTCAAATTGCAATCTATTAAACAGATTTAACACTTTCTGACTTCAAAGTTCTTAACAATTAAGGGTACTACAATGTCGTTTGCTCTTGCAAAGAGAAACCATGGGATTCTTTAGTTCCTATATACTTTTATTCATTCAACAGATCTTCTTAGTCATATCTGTCCCAGCTATTCAAGTCTTATTTGCTATGGCTTAGGACTGGCCCTACCCAGCAGCTTCCAGTTCACTGACCTCTAAAATTTCCAGTGGAACTCATTTCTCATGTAGCTTATCCAAACCTATTATTGGCATGCTGCTCGTGGTTACTTTTCACAACTTTTTAGGACTAAATTCACAGCAGTAAACCACTGTGCTTTTTTATCACACACAGAGCATATCTTTGCTCTATTACTTCAAATATTACATGTCTATTTTATTGGATTGCTTTACCACTTAATGTTGGCACAATTAGTAAGCGAGGCTCATAAATTCGATACCATATTATAAAGCATTTGTGTATATTTCAGCACAAAAGGCTACAGGAATAGCAATGACTATAGCATTCCAATGACCATACTGAAAAAATACACACATTCAGTAATTGCTAAAGGCAGTGCATTAGAAATATCCAATGCTAAATATGCTAATATCTAGGGGCTAACTACTAATACGTACTAAACCAACATATTCATTCTCACCTCTATTTGTTCCAAAGTATCTTGCAGTTTTGAATTCAACTCACTATTAATGAAAGGAAAAAAAAAGTTTGAAATCAAACTACTGATCATACCAACAGTGCCATATTCTTAATGCTTCAAATCAAATTATCTGTTACAGAAGCACATTTTCCTAGGTTTATAATGCAACAGTGTTAAACAGATGCTCTGCTGGGATTTACCCGAGTATTCAAAGATATTTCCAAGCCCACAGAAACTTGTGCTCTATATGTTTCCATTCAGCCCTCAGGTATCTAGCAGAAGATAGACCAAAAAGATCAAGGCTGTCAAGTCTCTGCAATCTGTGGTACAATAAATTTCACTCACTGTCAGGAATCCTTTATAGAGACACTAAAGCAAAAATGTTTATTTAAATTTCAAAGAAAAAGTCAGAACTTAAGCTTACGTAACTCTCAGAAAATCTTTTTAAGACCATCAATTCACCTGTCTGAGCTGTATGTGGTATAGAAAGATTAACAAAAACAGCTACCATAAGATAATGCGTTTTGGACAAGGAAGGCAAAACTGTTCCCTTCCAAAAATTCACTTCTAAAATTTTGGAACACCAGCTGAAAAAATAAGACACAAAAAGCAGTGAACATGTTTTTGTTCGGGGGCTTCAAGAAGAAGAAATAGGCAGGATATCCTCTCCAGCATAGAAAGCACAGAGTTTTGATGGGATAATCACCTTACCTAACTTAAGGCAACTTACTTCTGTGTTCTGTATCTTCTCCTAAGGGCCGACATGGCCGACATTAACTATCAAAAGATTCTAGCTTCCTTACCTAGTTCTCTCCCCTTACATGACATGCCCATCATCCCTCCATTTTTAGTTGTTAGATAACCTGGAAAGAACATCTTCCAAAGAAAGGTTTAAATAAGAATACATAAAATATGAGAAAAGGTCAGCATTAAACACTAAAAATCAAGTAGCCAATCATCCTTTGTTGTTTATCCTTAAGCAACAAGCCTCCAAACAGAAAAGCCTTCACAACAATTTCACACCATATTCTGCTGGAGTTTAGGAAAACTTACTATGCTCTAGTTCTTTTACCTAGCAAAAAGAGATTAGAACAAGCATAATGATCCTGCTCTTTGCACAGAAACACTCCTGCTTTAGAACTAGGTACAGTACAGACCCCCAGTGTACAAAAATCTAGTTGTTTTACATGCTGACATTAACGGGTCTGAAGTGCAGAAAGTGCTGACATCAGTAAATGCGGTTTAAAGCACAGGTAGTCAGAACAAATTAAGCAACCGTACTGGTTTAGTCCTATGAAAAATTCACAAAGCCTCTAACAGTACAAGGCATCGCATAAACACAAGACTGATTCCTTTCAAATAGATGTTGTGAGCGTGCTGCAGCTAATCCAGAATTTATCTTATCCATCTGTATTTTTGATGTAGTTGTAATTTTCCACCTCCACCAGGCAACTTACATGCTCACACACACGGAGAACTTCTTCCACTACTGCACTGTAGGGCTGAAAAACTTCTTGGGCTCCTGAAACCAATTCCCACTTGTTGCAGTTGTCCACATCTGACTAATTTCAGCTGTATACCAGCACAGATCCTCATGGAAACTCATTCCTAGTTTCCACTATGCCTCACTCCTAATATGAGGTAAGCCTCCATTTGCAATCATCTGCCAACGCAGGAGGTTTGGGCACATCAGAAGCGTAATGTCACAAATGTCAGCACGCATCCCAAGATCTGAACCATTCTGGAATGATGTATGTCTCCTTTCTTTTGGGAGAGAAACAGGGGGAGGAATGCTAAAGACCTAGTTCTACATGAAATGCAATCAAGGTAAAACCACCTCCTGTTTCTTACCAATACCACTTAGAAAAAACTCTGTAACTGCGCTGTCTTTCCATTCAAGCTCAATCACTAACTTTGAATACACACATTAATAGTTTATTTATTCAACTAAGTAAAAACAGACACAAGTGTTTGCAAGAATACATCCTACATTTATGTTGGCAATATTAGAGAAGGAGGTGCAATCCCAAGATTCCAGAAGAAATCTAACTTTGATCAAGTACTGAACTGAAAATGTATAGATGCAGAGTCTAACTAAAAACTTATATATTTTCTAAGCCACAGTTACTAACATAACCCTTGGATATAATGGCTACACGATTATTATGAAATCCCTACTATGATAATAAAGACTTTATGAATGAAATGAATGTCCTGAATTAGAACATGTATTAAAAGTGTTTTTTGCATCCTCATTCATACGAACCTGATTCAGCACATTTCTAGAAAGTACATCTACTATAATATAATAGAATGTTTGGACACAAAAGCAAAAGATAGAGTGATCCTATTATCTGACACTCTATTTTTCGAAGTGTTTTTTTAAGGGAGTCTACTCCCATTGATACTAACCAACAAGCAGAAAACAGAAGACTTTGACTTATATTTTTAAATAAAAATTGTGTCAAGTAATATTAGCAAATGTTGACTGTATAGTCAACTCATATCCACAAGTTTTATGGAACTAAACAGGAATGAGTTTTTCAAAATAAGGAACAGAGAGAGGCTTATTTCTGGGCAGAATTTCTAACCTCATACAATTTTATCATCTCTAGATTCTTACAATTGTAGAATCACAGAATGGTTTGGGTTGGAAGGGACCTTTAAGACCATCTAGTCCCAACCCCGAGCTATGGGCAGGGACACCTCCCTCTAGACTAGGTTGCTCAAAGCCCCAGCCAGCCTGGCTTTGAACAATCACACCTCAAAAACCACCACACCTCAAAAGCAGACCTAAACTAAAATCAATCATTACGGGTGATTACTCTGAAGTTGGAACAAACCATACATTTATAGAACATTCAATTATTTTTTCTGTTTCATTAAAAACAAAAAGGAAGCATTTCTAAACTAGAAACTGTAGACATACTATTTAGTTTCACTTCTGAAAGCACTTTATCCTCAATGGCACGAAGCTGTACATTAGCTAATTTCATCACCAAGAATCAGGGTAAGTTGCCCATCCAAAATCATCTTACTAAAGGTTAATTAATATAAGCTTCCTTATAAAAAATTATCCACCCTGCAAGCTGTAGCACAGCCATAACTCAGTCTTAGCTAAAACTTTACCTGCCAACATACTACAACAGTTAGAAAACAATGACACAGACCAGGCAGAGGTTATGTAGTGTTAGTAGTGATTTGTTAGTAGTGGTATGGGGGAACAGCACCACTGAGGGTCTTTAAACTTCTATAAATTCCTCAACTTTACTTTTCTAGGAAGAAAATTAAGTTTTGATTTAAACTGCTTTAGAGAATGAGAAATAATCATCACTGCTTTGTATCATTTACAAATATTATCCAGAAGGTGAGATCAGCACAACATCACCTCACCTTATGCAACTGTAGTGTTTGAAAGTGCTGGCAGCTTTCTGGCATTCCAAACACAGTTGAATAGCTCCTGGATAGTCCTCTTCCTTGGGATAAAATGGAACAGAAAGCTAATTTGGCTTTGGAAGCAAACACCACAACACTCATTCTTGCTTACAAGCTCATGTATAAACATAAAGACCAAAATATTTCACCTCTTACATTTGTGTAGTATGAAGTTATAGGAAACTATTGAGGGTCTATTGTAAAAATTAATGTGCAAGCCATTCAGAATTATAAGCAGGCAACATCGGGTGTTAGCGACATTCAAAAATACTGCACATATTGTGTTCTTATGCAAATGACTTGCTTGTTTACCTACAGATTCAAAGAAAATGTATCAGAAAGCTCTAATTAAAAAACAACTAATAATTTCCCATTTAATTTTCAAACCTTTGTTAATACAACACCATCCATTTATGAGCAGGGGAAGAGGTAAATTCAAGCACTAGTAGGCTGCAGCCTACAAAACCAACAAAGACATGTAGGAGACACTCCAGTATTATGCAAAATAAATACTTTCTATTTAGTTTGATACATTCAATAACTAATGAAAAATGAATTGTAGACAATTGGTTCACAACAGAAAACCCCAGGACAAAAAAAACAAACTTTGGGGGAAGAAATAAAAAAAGTTGCCCTAATCTATAAAAAGAATATTCATTCAAATCAACCAGGAAGCACATGATGATACAAAACAAAACTATACACACAAGAATGTACAACCCCAAGATCTTGCCAACAGTGTCTTGGCTACAATTACTACTTTTGTATTTTATTAGTGTCTTGGCCAGAGTCTTGGAGGAAGGAAAATCCCCATCAATATCTAAGAGCTTTCCTGCTGTTTTTTTTCCCAGTTATATCCATTATGTTATGTGCTTCAGAGAGCTCAAATGCAAAGCTGTTACTGAACTTTCAGATTCAGTGATTGAAGATCCAAAGCACAATGGCAATTTATATTCAGCTATTACCATACAGGAATTTCTGAAATGAAACTGCTTTAGCAGCAGCATTGTAATGTAGATCAAGTTTTGCTATAAAAAGGAAAAAAAAAAGGGAAAAAAAAGGAATGCTAAGAAAAACTACTTTATCCATTAGATGACATTAGACGATATCTAAACAGCACATCAGCTTAACATGATTGCTGCAATTACAGCTCTTTGCATCTTTCTCTATTGTTAACACAGCACTTTCTCCATTAAGTCTACCAGAGCTGTAAAGTTGCAAGTTCCATGCTCTCAAGCCAGAAAGCCTGCTTGCACTACAGATATTTCTAATATATCCCAGATGTGTCTCACCTTCCTCTTTCCAGTCTTTTTTAGTTGGAAATCCTACCTAGATGGTCCTCTCTGAATGGCTACTAGTAGCCCTTACATATCTTCCAAGCTACTAACTTCCTCTTGGAAGAAAAACAATAAAATGGCTAATATATGGAATACTGTATTTGTGATCAGAGAGTGAACACAGCTCTAGAATTCCACTTAGCCAGAAAGTGTGCCTTCAGCAGTTAGTGCTTAAAATTCATAAGCAAAATTATGGTAACCTGGCATTAGGGTATGTGTGCAGATGCAACAGCCACTCTTCTATATCAGGACAGCTCCTTCGAGCAGAGATTGACATCCAATCTCCTGTGCGATACACTACAGCACAGAAATAAGAAGCTAGTAAGTGTGTAGGGCTTGGTGAGCTAAAGATAATGTTGATGCAGCCTCAGGTGAATTAATATATCTTGTTTGGTAAAGAGTAACAAAGTGAGAGACAACGTATGTTACCCAAGATGGGATTTAAGAATCTTAAGAGAAAACACTAGTAAGATTCCATCTCTAAATTGAGTAAATAGGGATTATCATAATGATGTTCCATCTAATCTGACATCAGCTATAAATATTCAGCAATCTACAAGTCAAAATTCTTACATGATATTATTAAAATATAGACATCAATAAACTTGTCCAGCTTTCATACAATTTAAAAACCTAAAGACAAGATCTTATTTTCACCCTGCACATTATCTAGGTAGCATATATACACCTTATCAGTAGAATCTTCAGTGCCACAGCCTGTGCACTACAACTTTTTATATAGCTCACAATTAAAAAGCTAAGCCAATAAATAAAAAGAAATACGCTACTCCACCACAAAGACCCATCATATCCTGTTCATAAGATGAAGGAAGAAGGGATAAAATTAAGAGGACTAATAGAAGATGATTTAGAATAGCTTCAAGATACAGTAGTCTGGCAGAGATTTACCTCCAGCATCTCACTTAAACGCACATCAGTTCTTTGCTGAAAAGAAAAAGAAAACACTGATAACTACAAAGAAATGAACAAAAGATATTCTGCTATTAACTGGAAAAAAAACCTGTACATACCAGTGTTTTTATTGTCCTCAGAGACTTCAGCAGTCCAATAAGCAACTGCCTTTTCCTTTGATTCGCAAGAAGTCCCAAACTGGTTTGTGTGAAGCCTTCCTTTGCAACATTCAGGTGTCTGTGTAAATTAACAATGAACACGATAAACTTCAACGATATATAAAGTAAGGCTTATTTTAAATAAATGCTACCACGTACATCACCATAAATGCTACAAAATATGTACAAAATAACAGTCAGCATTGCTAGGGAAACGCTGAAATTGAGATAATACCAACAGACTAGCAAGAAGATATGTTATCCCTTCAGCAGAATTTGTCTGTGGATCAGTGGTGCATCTCTAAAGGTATCTGTTTAAACAGAACCCCCCATTACAGCAAAAGCTGCAAGACAGAATGCAACTGGTATTTGTTTTAGTACTTTGAACTACTACTTCTAATTCCATTCAGCACATACACTGGAAATATTAACAGTAAGCAACCTTCAGGATTTACAAATGTCTTCTTAAATCCCTTTTTCCCCTTTCAGTTTCCACTATTAAGCAAGATACCTTCTTCCGTCTGCACAAATAACAGCTGCTAGCTGAAGGCCGTTCTGCAACGATGTAACACGTTCAAGCTCCTACAAAGAGACAACAGGTGAAATACAAGTTGTGCTACAAACCAGCAAAGACTAGCAACTAGTACCTTTATCTATTTGACAGGACTAGAGGGAACGGCCTCAAGATGCACCAGGAGAGGTTCAGGTTAGATATCTGGAAAAATTTCTTCTCCAAAAGAATGGTCAGGCACTAGAATGGGCTGCCCAGGGAAGTGGTGGAGTCACTGTCCCTGGAGGTGTTCAAGAAACATTTAGATGTTGTGCTGAGGAGCATGGTTTAGTGTGGAAATATTGGTGGTGGTAAGTGGACAGTTGGACTGGATGATCTTGGAGGTCTTTTCCAATCTTGGTGATTCCAATCTTGAGATGTTATAACAACAATTTAGATTCAATTTATATATTACTTATTTCATCATGTTATATATGCTTAGAGCTAGAATGTAACATTAAACAAACAAACATTAAAACATATTCTTTTAAAATGCAACTCTTTGAAGAAATATACTTTCATTGCAGTGAGAACTTCTACATTTATATACTTCACATTCAGCATAGGAGACTTCATATAAAATGAATTGAATGCACCACACCAAAGTGATCAGGGAAATAAGCACATGAATTGACTCGCATTAAGATGCCAGAAGTCCAGTCTTCCCTCCTGCAAAGGTTCTGTAAAATTTTTCATCTGCACATAGTTGGAGAAGCACAAGGAAACAATGCAGCCTAATGGTCCATGGGAAAGGAGCCTTCAGTTGAGCAGCTAGGGCTGAACACCTTTTTCCCTCACCTCAGAGACACCGGTGTTTCCTAAAGTAAGCCTCTCCTTTTGAGACAGCAACAAAACTATGATGCCTTGTGTCTGTGCCATGCCCTCACACTCCACAGATGTGACTGCCACACCAGTACATCCATGAGAAGAGGGGTGCAAACCGTGACTTCCCCACACTTTTTTTTTGCACAGTTGAATCAGCGTGTCTAGGGGACAGACAGTTACACCTTTGCTTTATCTAATAACT
Organism: Pavo muticus; assembly: GCA_016647715.1. Taxonomy (NCBI): domain Eukaryota; kingdom Metazoa; phylum Chordata; class Aves; order Galliformes; family Phasianidae; genus Pavo; species Pavo muticus. Next base: position 1,884,847 of record JACDJE010000079.1, on the reverse strand, counting down.
CGTTACTGTCACTTGATAGGGAATTGGTGCTGCCATTACCAAGTACCCACAGCATCACTTTATGAATCAGTGGGAAGGTGAGGAAGAGTCCCATAATGCTGACCAGAAATCTCTGGTAAGTCTACTGACAAGAATAACTGTGGAAACCTGTGACCACACATAACACAGGATTATTAACTTAATCGGGTAAACATTGACTTGATCAGGTAAATATTTGAGAAATGTTTTTAAAAGACTTTTATTGGCACAATGGATTTGTAATCATCCCTTTGTGCATCTCACTCAGATGTTGTTGATACAAGAATTCAAACATTACACAGCAAAATGCAAGAAGCACATTCTCCACAACGCTGTTATGCTTAGAAGCTGTTAAAAAGTAGCTGCTAAGTACAGGAGAAATAGCAATGGCTCAACAACATTATCAATTCCAAAAGTGTGCAACAACAGAAGTATATCAGCAAAGTTTGAAAACAAAACTATCTTTTTCTGCTCAACTCCACTCTACTCTCTGAACGCTCAATCATTAAAGCACTACCCAGCTTCTTTCTGCAATAAAATCCCACCACACCCTTTTACCTAAAAGTGAAATAATGTTACCCTTACAATTTTTCTTATTTTTCCTCCAGCTACTGCAAAAGAGGCAACCAGGCCGATCCCTTCACTAGCTAACCCAGCCTCTTCTAACCCAGTATTATATTTAAGCTACACTGAAACGAGAGCAGTATTCTAACAGTACTAAATTGCGTGGTTTGCTGTCAAAAAGTGGCTATTGCCTTACCTGAACATATGCAGGTTGTTTTTCAAGAATCAAGTCTGCAACTTTCTTAGATACCTTAAAAACAAGAGTATTACCAGTGATAAACAACAATCTCAACAAAGTAGCCACAGTAAAGTAATAGGAACAAGCGGTCTCTGCTTCTTAACATGCTAGAAAAAAAACAGAAATTATATGGAACACTACAGCTGCTTACATTCTGTTTATGCTACTGCTAGAGCGAATAATGAATTAAACTTCTACCGTGGAGATCTAAGAAAACCACAAACATGCTTTTGTTTCAGGCGGATATAGTATTAAACAGCTTCAAACACAAAAATAAATGATCTCTATTGCTCTATATTCTTCCCAGGGACCAATACTTCCAGAAACAAAAATAAAATAAAACCAACTGTGACTATCAGCCCCAGTGGAGTTGTAGGAAAAAGAGATGAGGAGGTTCTTCTGTTTTTAATATATACATATGCAGCAGGGATTATAAATTGGTTATACCAACAGTGTGAGATTGGGATCTTCACAAAACAGTACTTCCGTAACAAACTTAGAGTAGCTCCACCACGTCAGTTCCCATGCTTTGGAAGAACACCTGCACACAAATGGTTTTCAGAGGACACTGATACCATCAGCTGGCAATCTGGACAAGAGAACGCTTTGCCTCTTTCATGTTAAAATACAGTCAGGATCACCAAATGGTTTTCAACTCAGTTGCTCAATAAAAAAAAAATATAGCTTTGTTTTGCAGAACAGCAAAAGAACTGCTCCTTGTGGGGTAGGACTGACTGCAGGAAAAGATTTCATCAGGCTTAAATATTTTGTCTCCTAAAGTAAAAAAATAAAAAAAATAAAAATAGAGCTATGGATATCAGACTTAATTAAAATGAAGTCAAACAGATACACAGCAAAAAAGCCTTCTAATTCAAATTATCTGTACCCAGATGCCTGTTGAAATAAAAGCTGTCACAACACACATATTAAAGAAGAATCGAGTGGCTTAGTATCTTCTCAGCAGAATGGAAAATTGTAATGAAAAGGAGAAACAGCAGAAAGCCTGGAGTCTATAGTGACCCCTAAAACAAAGGCAGGACCAAGACAAGCAGTGCAAAAGCAGAAAGTAACAGCCAGCAAGAAGTGAAGATCAGATTTCTACCACAAATAATTCAGTCACTTGAATAGTTTGTGCTATGGAAATGTAGAAGTTTGAATCTAAATCACTAAACCCCTACGCCAGCTACAGATTCAGCCACTGAAATGAGAAAGACAGCGTTTATTATTTTTCAAAAGCAGAGTAACTGTTTGACATGTCAACAGCCTTACTGAGTCCTGTAACTAATCGTCTAGAAAGACACGTATGGGCCATACTTCCTGGGAAACTTATGCTCAGTTCTCTTCTATATTATCCATCAGCTACATGTATTTTCCAGTTCTCAGACACAGCCATGCACTGAAAGTGCTCATAGCCGCTTCTCACTGCACATGCAGAATGGCCAAGACACTGACATGAAGTATTGAGACTATTCAGCATATTGCCTCTCAACCTTGAGTGTATCTCCTTGCAAAACTAGGTCACCAGCAGATGTCCTCTTAGACTTTTATTCCCAAACAGACTAAAATAAATAAGTATATCTCTCGGTGAGGATGATCATATTCATTTGCCCACTTCTCACTAATGCTTCACAAAATTTCACACCTTTATTCTAGGAAGAGCTGTTGTAGGACAAAAGAATTTTTCTTTCTGTGTTGTTAATGGTTCAGTATTTTTATTCTGTACATATCATTCACTTAAAGACACAAATCAGGATTAATACTGTTATTTTACTCACCAAATGCCATAGCTAGTACATTCATTTCCTATATGATATTATTAATCTTTCAGAGCAATTACTCCATTATTAATAGATGAATCGAGATAAAATTATAAAAGCTTGAAATACAACAAAGTGTCTGTCAGAAGCTGCAGCTCTCATTCCCACATAAATTCATTACTTCATTTCATAGTAAGTATAAATAGCATTCACTAGGCACCCTCATGGGCAGTTTAAAAACAAAAACGAGCAAATAAAAAATGAGAGAGAATCCAAACTCTAAGAAAATAGATGTTTTTCAATATTTTATGTTGCCAAAAATCCCTCAGAAAGAGACAGCACAGCACTACTAAACGCTATGCTATTTCTTCCAATATATTGCAAAACTGAACACCCTGAAAATAAAGTTTCTAAAGAAATCACCATACTGCTTCATCCTCATTACATTACTTATCACCATGATTTACTCACATTATTTCCTATGATTATATGATTTACTGGTATGATTTTCCCTTATAAAAGAACACAACAACATTCACACACAAAAAAAATGCTCATTATCTAGCAGGTTTAAGAAATCAAAACACATTCAGTTACACTTCTAGATACAGTAATAAACAATGTAAAAATCTGCCTGGCTGTACACTAAACAGCTTTACTTACAGCAGCTTGCTGTTGTTTTAATTTGTCTCTATATTCTTCCAGTTCTTGAAGACTAAGTACAGGAGGAAGCCTCTGTGCATAAACAACAAATCAAATTCAGTGAGAAATTAAAGCACACAAAATACACATGCAGCATTAACTAACCAAACTATTTTATTTAAGAAACTCTCTTACTGCTTCTGCCATCTAATTTGTATTCAATTTAAGAATACTGAAATCAGTTTTAAAGAATATAATATCATGATTACCCTCTTTTAAGCCATATATACACATACACAAGCCCCAAGTCATTGAAATGACTTCAGTCTGTTAATTCAGGCTGCTTAAAAAAAATAAATAGAAAGGATGTTTTTTCCTCCAACTATACTGCCTTTCTCAAAGTAGTTTATAGCAGCGTAAAGGTCAGCACAACGGGCCTGATATTAATACTGTCACATTAAAAGAAGAAACTCCGTTCCAATACCATATGCTAGAAGCTCCATACAACTGCAAGAAGATTCAGGGGCAGAGGGGGGAAACAAAACCCAAACCAAGCAGTTCTGCATGAAAGTGCATCACTGACAGAAGCTGACTTTTGACTCTCATTTTTAGTTACATTATTGCCTTTTCTTTTACAAAGACAACTCACCTCTAATTCGTACTTCACAATATCAAAGGCATCATTGGAAAAATAAACTTCTTCAATGCTATTAATTATTTCTTGCTGAGCTTGAGGATCAGTTGGTTCTTCCCATGATTCTCTGAGCTCCTCCTTCATAAAACAAGAAAAGATGACTTCCATTATGTAAGATCACACTCTAGAAGGAACAATGCTTACCAAAACAAGACTTTTTTGAAAGTTACTAACACCTTCAGTACAAAAATAGCTTGTATCAATGGCTTCTTCTTAACGCATTTCAGATGTTTTGCCTGCTAGTGGGGTAGTTTAAACAGAGATGCACTAAGGGCTTTTGGACAGCTAACATTCAAGATGTGCACTCTCTTCCCTCCTGTCACAATCTCATGTGGAAGGTTTTCCCAAGAATCCAGCGGCATCCATCAGTCATCACAAACTGAGGACTGAGTCTGAACCTCTCATCCTCCCATTCTAGGAGAGGCTGTAAGAAAGAAGGGGATAAACTCTTTAGCAGGGTCTGTGGTGACAGGATGAGGGGAAATGGTTTCAGACTAAAAGATGGGAGATTCAGATCGGATATAAGGAAGAAGTTTTTACAATAAGGGTAGTGAGGCACTGGCACAGGTTGCCCAGAGAGGTGGTAGATGCCCCATCCCTGGAGACAGTCAAGGTGAGGCTGGACAGGGCTCTGAGCGACCTCATCAAGCTGTAGGTGTTCCTGCTCATTACAGAGGAGTCGGACTAGATGGCCACTAAAGGTCTCTTCCAACTCAAACAATTTTATGACTCTGGATGTTTTAACTAATACTTGTCCTCTCCCAGTGGCTGCTGTTCCCACTGAAGGATTGAAAACCCTTTATGAGAGACTCAAAAGGGGAAAAAATATAATATTCAAGACAAAACACTGATCACATCGCTTGACAAGAGAATTTAATCGTGATTAAGTGATCCAGCAGACTGAAGTGTACTATTAAGATCCAAACAAACAAGCTGTTAGAGTGGGACAAGGTGCCTGTACTTCCATCACCAAGAACTCAAGGGCTCATTTCACTGTCTAGAGGCAGCAGATTTGAGATCAATTTACTGAACAGTCACAACCATCCTTATTTTGCACATCACTCACTAACATCAATGCATACACATTACAAGGAAAAGTGCAATTTTGAACACAGAGCAAGGTGCTGCTTCTCTGCACAAGTAGAGGCAGGCACGGGGTGAGTAGCGAAGAGCCTCCTAAAGCATCACAACTAGCCACTGCTCCTCTGAAGTACTTCTCACAGGGAAATAAATAATAAAAATAAAAATATTTCTTTTCCCTTCTGGGCTTCCTAACAGATGGCAGCTTTATGCTGTACCAAGAGCTCCCTTACAAACTGCCTTAACATTTTACAGTACATTGAGTTTTATCTGTAACAACTGAAATTAAAACTTATCCAAGACGGGCAGCAGGGTTGGCTTAATTTGTTCACTAATGCCTTGCAAATGGAATCACCTAATTTATCACCTGGGTATGTGACTGCAAGTTCCAGAGCGGTGGTTTGTCAAAAGGAAAAAGAAGCAAAAACAAAATCCAAGAAGTGTTCGGAAACCCATTTGGATTTCCAGAGCATGGGCACCTTGTCACATTGGCGACAGGGCATGTCAATGCCGTAGGTAGATCAGTGGTGACTGACAGCCACTCCCATACAGTAAGAAAGCTACTGGGGATGCATGTTCTTCTGGATTTAGAGCCACTTGATAATCAGTTGGGAAGGCTGTTATTAATACAAACATTTCAATGAAACCAGTGGCTCTTTTATCTTTGCAGAATACCACATTTGTCATTACAAAAATAAAGCCGAGGTTTACGTGGCTAGAAAAATTACCAAAAATCCATTTTATCCTTTCTCAGAAAGGTCATTTTTTTCCTTAGTTTCTTCCCAAAACACCAACTAGCAAAACATTTGTTAAACAGACAGATTTTTTCTTTATCTTGTTCACTCTTTCTAGAAGAACAGTACAGAAAACGACTCCCCAGGATAAGCTTAAGCTCTCGTATCCATTACAGTATTTGCCAGCAGACATTAGGCTCTGATAAATTGCTGCTTCCAGTCCATCATGCTCCAGTAGTTCTAAACAACTGAAGGCCCAAGGCCAGACCTTTCTCTCGCCCCTGAAGGAAGCAAACATCCTCAGCCAGTTTGTTTGCTGATATTCATTTCTCCTTATCCCTTCAATCAGACAGACAAAAAAGTTTCCAATCTACATACGAAGCCCACTGTTTCAGGGGCCTCGGGGAAGGACAGATTTTGCACTGTGGAACGAGTGTTTGCACACTGTTCAGAGGCACAGAGAGAAGCTCAGTTAAATCCCTCAAGGCAGTTTTCTACCTCAAAACAGTTGTTTTTTTTTTAATTATTGCTATTGAAATATCTGCCTTCAAAAAATAATTTCAAAAAAACAGTACAGAATTCTTTAATAGCAAGTTTGATGTGCGTTCAGAAGGTCCAAGAAGTTATTTGAATAGAAAAATATATTTTTATATATAGATAGAAAATTGGGATGCAAGGAACCCTGTCATGATAATCACACAGAGAACTTCACCACTGCTAAACTGAATCACATACACTGGAGATCAGAAAGAGCAGCACACCAGCACTGTGGACCCGAGTACTGCAGTCCAGCTGCCCAGATTAACGCACACATCCAGCAGTGGGAGCTCTCCAAACAGCCAGCAAAGATGCTGTCACAAGGGCTACTCATGTTTCTGAAGTTTTGCTCAGGGACACACTTTATCTACTTAAAACACCCACCATTTGTGGTGATGTGCAAATAGCATTTATTATTTCCTTTTCTTGGCCGGACAGATAGAACAGCGAAAGATAGTTTCCGGGCAGGGTGTGGGTGTGGAAACAAAGAACTGTCTGTCTGGCACCTTGCAAATTTGAATAAGCCAAAGCTTCTTCAGAAAAAGTGTTTATGACCACAAAGTTCCCACAGTGTTTTGCCTTCCTGGTATACGGAAACAGGAGTTTATGGGTCTGGGAGCCCACAGCAATTACTTGACCTGTATTTCAGAAGAGTCATTTTGTTGCTGACTCATCTGAACAGCAGTTCAGGAAGCTTTAGATCCCTTACCTGGCTATTTCCCTGTGTCACACTCCCACTCTTTTGTTCTACACTGCCTGCAACATGAAAAACATTGCTAACAAAGCCTCACTGGTACAGCGTTGAAGTAAACACCTTCTGCATTCTTGTCACAATCCACCGAAAGACTTGGGAAGCAGACACTGAGAAAAGTTTGTGATCAGGAGTATTAATAGATACCACTTAGACAAAGAAAAAACCTATAAAAGCTTCTAACCTAATTAGAAGCTGAAGGTGAGCGATAGCTGACGCACCTCTACCAAGAGAGCCAGGGGCCAAATCCGCCCAGTACTCATTTGGACACAGCCTCCCTATTTTCCTCATGAGCGAAAGAACACCACTGAACGTGCTGTCAATTTATATCCCTCCATTCTGAACTCAGATAACACCTGCATTAAGAGAAAAGCTCTTCCCAAACTCCAGGATGAGCCCAACAGTGGGCACGTTGCAGCATCACACCACCATCAAATAAACAATATGCAGAAGTTATTTTTATACATATAAATGGAAACCCACAACAGAAGGACTGTGACCATATCACTATAGGAAAAGCAATAAAAATAAACTTCCAGTGTTTTTTACGACCATAAGACAAAGTCAATTACTTTTTATATACTGCATATGAGCTGATTATTGTCAACATAGAAATTATGGAATTCAAAGTCACCTCGTTATTAACTCACTTGAATTCAAGTGTACTAAATACCTCTCAACACCCTGTAACAGAATCTACTAAATAAACCTGTTAGCAGCCTGGAGAAAAACAAAACGAGAACAGCAGAGGGGTTCAAAAGTCAGTAGTGCAGTTCTGTATCATTCTTAACACCCACCATGTTCAACAAACAAAAGAATAACCACCTTTCCTCCGAGCAGTCGGGGCATGGACGAAGTAAGGTACCTCAACCAAAAAAATATCTTACCTCCTCTCTCTTCTAGAAAATGTGCCTTTAAGCTCATATTTGCCTGATCTACAGATTGTATCACTGACTTAAACTATTTTAGATGTATTGCTCTGTGTGACAAGTTGGCAGCGTGATTCTGCGTGACAAGAGAAACTTGAACAAGTTAGCTGGTGATTCATCTTCATATGATGCAAGCAGACCGGAATTCTTTCTGCATAGTTGCAGAACCCATTGGGAGTAATGGTTAATGTGATCTCATGCACTCAGGGGTATTCAATAAAAGACCCCGATAGCAAACCATTTCATTGGTTAGGACAAAAAAACAAACAACAACAAAAAAAAAAAAACAAAAACCCACCACACACAACCCACAAAACAGAGGAATACACTCACCACTTGCACATGCTGAAAAGGAAGCAACTTTCATATATTAAGACCAAAAAGAATTTTGCTGGCTTTCCCCCGAGGGAATGCAACATCAGTGTAGGCCTTTGCCTGTCCTCTGTATTTTCCACTTAACCTTCATATGAGCTGCATCTGTGCTTCTTTTTGTTTTGAATTTATTTCTTTCTTTATTTTTCAATTCCCTTTACCAAACTTGTCGACTGCTATGAAACAGTTACTGAGAGGGATTAGCTTACATCCAGCAGGGCTGCTTTATCCCGTATTTATTATGTAATTCTGATCTGTGACATCAATATGTTGCTATGGCATCAAACACAAATTCAGTTCAGAAGAAATACCTATATCCAAGGGCTCAATGACTTTCAACTTCTGTGCAGTACTGAAGCCTAATCTCCTTGATGGTTACACACACAGCAAACATAAACACCACCACCAATTGCTGCTATCAAGAAAAGGTATCAGAATCTATGCCCACAGTGTATAAGACATCTTACAGTGTCTCATCTGATGTCTTATCATTTGAAAAGTAAAATCATGCAATGAAGGTTGTAGCAAAGTGAAGGAGGCATGGCAATGTAAATCCTTCCTCCCAAAAGGCAAAGCCTGGAACTGAAGCTGACAAATGGCCTGGGACCAGAACCAGGAGTTAAACAGATCAAAACTCAGTACTTTTACTCAACATCCAGCTGACTTCATGGTTGTTTTTTTTTTTATCAGATAAACAGGGACCTGTGCAGGTGTTGCACTGAATACAGCTTTTTGAGAAAGAGAAAATTAATTTAAATCTCTCAGAATATTCAGAATCTTTATATTCAGAAAAAAATATTCTGAGTATAGTAGTTACGTCTCACCCATAACATTTTGGAAGGAAAAAAAAAGCAATAGAAGACTAAAAAATATAAAAGTTTTATACTATGGCACACAAGAGAACAATACTCTAATTTTAACAGCTTTTAAAAAGTTCCAAGTTCTAATGTTGATGCAGTCTTGTCTTTTCAGGCACAAAATCCCTAATTTCCACAAGATCCTGCTTGCAAAGCAGTTGAAGTGTTCTCACATTACAAAGGGTTGACAGCACACAACTGCCAGAAATCTGACAGAAATTAATGAAAAAACTTGCTAATTATTGAGACGTGTTTTCCCACTGTTATGAATACAAAGTGTAGGCTTACCAGACACAAAACATTGAACCGTCAAGAACAGAAACCCAGCCAAGATACCCTACATCTATTTTTACCTGCAGAGCCAACTTGGCTAAGAAGACAGTCTGAAATTCAATGCTCAGTGGTTGGCAGGAATCTGGAGTTTTGAAATCTGAGCCACAGAGATGAGGCAGTTCTTTCAACATCACTGCAATTGAATACCTCGAGTCTTTGAAATCATTACATTGACCACTGCTTAATAGAACATTATGTACCAATTTAGAGATAGTTATTAGATTTTTTTAACATAGAATAACATTGATTTTCTGGTCTGCCTCAGCACAAGCATCATATTACAAAGTACCCACACAGAAACAGAGAAACACAGGATTTTAATGCTAAAATAAGACGTCAGTAATTAAATAAATTTGTGGTCAAAGGCAAAGTCCAAACTAGAGGAGAACAATAAGCATCATCCACAGCACGTCTTGTGAACCACCTGGTCAGATCAACAGGGTATAAGGAGTGGCCAAATATTATAACAATTGCCCCCCCACGCACAGATTGTTCAGTATGATGCGGGATAACAGAGAGCTGAAATCTTTTAAGCAGCGAGACAAATAAAAACAAGGCCATTATTATTTTAAAGTTATAACAAATACAGTAGAATATAAAGTTAATGATGTATACCGAAGATGAAAATCACAAAATTCTGAAACAAACTTAATGGCAGCAAACCCATGAGGAGACTGAAAATCAAGATTAGAACTAAATGAGTGACAACTCCGAAGTTCCAAGAAAGAAATTTTAAAGCATCTTCATTTTGATTTGGTGCACTGCTTTACTGTGCAATTTCAATTCTTTCATGAAAATATTTCAAAAGATATTCAGGATGGAAAAAAGCTGTCAAAAAGAACAGCAGCAAAGCAGACGCTGGGACAGAAAAAACCAAACCTGTATCATTTAAATATAAAATGAAAAATGAAAACTGAAGCGGATGGGATCATGTATCATACCTTAGTAGGAAACCGGAGGTTTTCAATAGGACTGAGGTCATGAACGCTCTCCTGAGGACTTCTCAGACCCTTTAAAAGAATTTTAATCGTTAGTTAATGTTGATTACTTTACGTATCTTGCAATCAAACTGCACAACTCTCGCCTGCTAATGATGATTATAAACCTGGAAGTCCTTTAATAAATTGCAAAAGGCTTATTCTATAAAAACTTAAATGAGAACGCTGGTGTATAAATTATGTTCCTCAAACAACTAAGTATTTCCAGCTTTATACTGCAACAGTTCTCTTCAGTACATCCACTTAGCCAAGTCCACCTATTCCTGTCGACTTCCAGATGTTTAAAAAATGCAAACGTTCAAAAAGCATAATGTAATTCGTTCCCCTAACTTAATGATTTAATGGAATCAAATAATCAAACTCAAGGTAAGTGCTACCCACTCTGTGGCATAATTATATTATTTTTGTATGATAGAATATTTCTCATTTTACCATGTAAAACTATTAGGACACATTTTACATACGTATAACTAAACTGAAAAAGATGCATAATCCACATCAGCTCTTTTAAATAATTATTATTCTTTCAAATCCACATAATCACATGGACAGAATATGCACTAGTAGACAGAAGCTACAGGAAGCGTCTGTAACCAGCCAAGTATGTTTTTGCTGAACGTCCAATACATTTACAACTTTATGAGGCAATAACACAGAGCAAGTTTCTTAGCACGCTTTCTGCTAGCTTTCAAGGCAAAAGTGAACTTGAACGTTCAAGTTCCAGATATGTTTCTGACTCCAGCCTTCCTTTGAGACCCCAGGCAGTTCACGTGAGCTCTGAGATTCAGGCAGGCTTCCCTATATCATCCCCATGTGACACTAAGCATATTGCTCCTAAGTCCCTTTCACACCCAGGGTACCAATGCTTTCTCTGAAAGCAAAGGAGCTATGACATTACTACATGAGCTTACAATGAGAAAAGTCTTTATTTATTCTCCAAAACTGACAGTGTGCTTTACCAGTTCATCACTTTAATGGTAGCTACCATGCTTCACAATTTCTTCCTCCTAGTATGCAAAACTTCCTCATTCTGGTTTTGAGTTTCAGATTTTCTTGGGCTTCATTTGACAACATCCTCCCTTGCCGGTTACCACCAGCAAGGGCAGCTGATCACCACGGAGCTTAAGCTCAAGACAGGTAGCAGACAGCACAAAGCACCTGTTGCAGCTTCTCATACTTCAAACGAAACCCCCCACAAACACCCCAAAAATTGGCAGTAAAGGCTGCTCATCTCCACCGCCAGTAAAAAGCTGCCCTTACTGAATGCTGCGCAGGATTTAACCTTTCCCGAAAGCTGAGAATTGCCGAAGCTGTACCATTTTCAGCCCACAATACTGCCATGCTGGGCAGGCTTCCCGCAACTCCTCCTATGAACCGAGCACTGCACCCTGTGCTGAATGCAGACAAGACAGGACCTAGACATAGAAAAGGGCTCTAAATGGCTCCTGAATGAAAACAAACAAACCAAACCAAAACCAAACAAAGCCCTCAGGGCAGAGATCTGCCAGGGAAGGCTGAGGTGAGCACATCACTCCCAGAGCAGTGTGACGGTGAGTTCCCTCCGCAGGAGCAGGGCCCCAGAGCGAGCTCAGGCGGAGCACCCAGGCCCAGAGCAATGCGGACGCACGGCTACGCACCAGGCGGGCTGACAGGAGCACACCAGGCAGCCGACCCGCCCCGTATCGCCGCAGAGTTCCCCCAGCACCTCCAAGCCCTCGCCTCCCTTCCCACCGGACACGCAGTGACTGACAAATACACGACGCAGCGCCGCGGCCCGGCGCCCCCAAAATCACGATTCGAGAAGGGGACAGCATGGCCCGCACGGCCCACCGCCGTACCAACGCAGCGCTCCGCCGCGCCCGGCCCCGCACCGCTCACCTGCCGGGTCATCAGAGACTTGATCTTCTGCATGGCGGTCCCGAGGCGCCCCGCAGCCCCCGCGGCAGCGCTACGGCCGGAGCCGGCACGGGGAAGCCATGTTGGACGCCACCTGACCGCGCCCGCCCGTCCGCCCGCGGATCCCTGGGAGTCGTAGTCCTGGGGCGGCCGGGCGCCCTCAAACTACAAACCCCGTCAGCCCGGCGGGGGAGGGAGAGAGCACGCGGAGGAAGGCGGGCCGGAGCGAGAGGGGCGGGTTGCGGCGTCGGTTCGTTCCGCAGAAAGGGGGTAGGTAGGGTGCTGGTTCGGGTGCCGTTAAAGGGGGTCAGCGAAAGCGTGGCCTGCCGGAAGCCCGTCGTCACACCGTGTCCTGCCCACTCCTGCTTTCGGGGCCGGGGTTGATTTCGTCGCACGCCATATGTCTCCCTGGGGTTGGAGTATGGCGTGTTTAGGCTTTGAAACCAGTTGGTAGAAGACAAAATGAGTCTGCAGTTCCGCATGGCCAGAACGGGCTTGTGTCGGTACTTGGCTGAGAAACAGAGAGCTGTGGGTGCCCCATCCCTGGAGGTGCTCCAGGCCGGGTCGGATGGGCCCTGGGCGGCCTGAGCTGGTGGGGGCAGCCCTGCCCATGGCATGGGTGGGAGCTGGGTGGGCTTTGAGGTTCCTTCCAACCTAAACCATTCTGTGAGTCTATGATGACTTTGTGTGAGCTATTTGATGTAAAAAATGGCAATGTATTAATGACATCAAGAACATATCCTGGAAATAAGGGGATATACTGACTTGAAATATGTATCTGTGCTAATCAGTTGTTTTTCTAGTGTTTGTTTTTTTTTATTATTAATTTTCTTCACCCACATCAGACATTTAGAACACTATAGCACCGACTTGATCCCAGTGAGAAGGCTCCTATTCATTTCAGTTAGAAATTAATTGGAATCTATGACAAATATTTTATTACAAAGTGAAACTGAGTAGGTAATCATTTCTAACTCATTTTATAAAAGGTTGCTATTCGATGCATGGAGACTGCAGTGAAGTGGATTAAATGGGTTACAAAGAACAGCCCTGGGGAAGGCAGGGCAGGGGGCAGCCAGAGCCCTTGTGGGTGTGCACAGTGCTCTCTTCGTCTACAGTCTTGTGTCAGGCAATGACATTATTTCTGCTGGCACCTCTGAAATAACACTCATGTTCTTTACATTTGATCATACGGGGCTGCTAAAAATTCTGGAAGGGTCTGGGCGTTTTTACCTCCCTTTAACTGAAGCAGAAATCAAACATTCATTCCTTACGGCAGTGGCTTAGCACTCTGCGGGACCCCGAGCACCAGCACAGGCACACAGTGAGGGCGATCAGTTCCCTGCTGCCGTCCGTCCTGCACAAGGCAGGAATTTGTTCAACCATAACAGCTTAAGTGCTGTGTAACGAAAACTTAACGTGTGTTTTTCTGTGGATAAACCATCTCTGTTGATGCAAATATTTGCTGTTGCAAACTGTTTGTGCACATGCAAGTTGCAGGAGGGCTGCCTGGTGTGCTGCTGATTAGGTTTGTACAGTGAGTGGCAGCCTTGGACAAAATCCAAATCATACATTAATATTAATATTAAACCGATGTAAGTTCGTTCAGAATAAACAGTAATCAGCAGCTAACTCAACAGCTCTAGTGGGTTGTGCACACTACTACAGGACTCTTTGTTAGAAGATTCCTGACGGACATTTCACATCACAAGTTGCTCAGAGGAGGGGAATGAAATTGTTTCCCTGTTACACGCATGTTAAGGAAGAAAATGATAATAATTTAGGCACAGCTTTGTATTTTTTCTAATTTTTCATTAAAAAATGGAAGGAAAGAAGAGACTGTCACTGGAAAAGTTCTCATCTGAAAAAAAAAAAGAGAACAACTTCTAAATACTAATTTACCAAATACTACATGCTAATTTGGAATGAGCAGAACCATCTAGCAGCATAGTATTTTTTATAAAACACTAAAGGATGTTAATACCTATATAACCTATGTGTTGGGTGTGTTCACTTATTTTTGATAATTCAAGGTACTCTGTATTATTCTGCACCTCATTTATTACATTCTCTGTCATATTTACTGCGGCTGCTGGGGAAGGGTTATGTTGAAGTCAGAAGCAATGAAGATGGGTGCTCATCTAACAGGTGCTCCACTCCCTTTGTTCTGTGTATACACATATTCAAATCAGACAGGGCTGGGGACAGGATAGGGCCTGTTAACTCATTGCTGATTTTCCTAGCAAATAAACCAGCAGGTGCTGGTCCCAGCTCCGACTTAGCACTGAGAAGAAGGTGGTGTTTGTATGGGACAGGATGCTTTCATGGAGCCCTCTAGCCAGCTTATTTTGTGACTTAAAGTGCCAAATATATTTTCTGCTTGTAGGTAAGAAACTGCATGTGTTATATTTGATTGTCATTGTGGAAATTTGACTTGTTTTTATACTCCTAAATTTTAAGATATTTCTCTTATATTGTCAGAAACTTTATTTTAAGAAAGTAGCCTGTAAGTTTTAATCAGATAAAATGTTTTATGGATGGAACTGAAAATTTTAGTAACTGACAAAAATTAATGCTGCACGTAATCTGTAAATAATGCATTGGCATTATTACATATCTTTTTTCCTGTTTTATTAAGCAATATATGCATAGTGCATTGTTTTTAACAAGTAAGACTCGACAGATTCTGAGCCAAAGTTTGTCTAGATGTTACACATCTCTTTAAAAATGCATTAAGACAGTGTTGATAGGTTATTTTTCAGTTCACTATGATGCATTGCATTTAACGCCTACAATTTGTATATATTTTGGTGTACTTTGTATTAAAACTAAATTAATCTTTCAGTCAATTGAAGAATGTCTTATGTTAGCAGTAGAATTATTCAGCATTTGGTTGTAGATTTCATAAGTATACGTTTGTTATCTGTACACTTGATAAAAAGCAGATGTTCTGTGCACTTTTACAGGAATATTCTGTGATCAAAGGTTAGATAAAGCTGTATTTCTACAAAGTCTTGTAATTTGTTTTTTATGTACTTAATTGTTTTCAAAGATATCAACAGAGGGAATACGTGATATTGCAAATATACTACGTACTTTTCTGACAGTTTTATCATTTTCATGAACTTCATATACAGTCACTTAGTTTCCTTGATTTTGAGCTAAGTACTTTGTCAACAGCTTTGGCTTCTTAGCCATAGCAGTTTTTAATGAAGATTATGGGACTTTAAAAATGAAATACCTGTCTGATAAAAACACGATGAATATTCATTTCTTTATCTCTATTACAACACTGTTGAACATTTCTGATTAAGATTCTACAAGAGATATTGGCATGCACACAGAACGCTTTGGAGGCCATCGTTGTTCACCAGAAAATTGTCTTACAGTCTTACTCAGATAGAAACCTTTCCTAGTGTGAGAAATGCATAGCTTGCACCTTTTTTCGTGACAAAAATCGGGTGCTTGGAGCATGACACAAAGAACACCAGAGGAATTGACCTCCAAGGGCAGCTTGGTAGAGAGCTTGTTCTTGGACAGAAATTCCGAACTTGGAAAGGACATGCCTGAATCCCTTCTGCTGCAAATGGTGGTAGAGATAGCAGATTCTTTAGTCCATTTTATCTTTTTTTCTTTTTTCAAATTGACATATTTGCAGAAAGTTTGGAAACTATTGCCAGTGACATCGTACACAAGTTTAGGGGTTTGGGAGTGCTAAAGAGCTAAATGATCACTCAAGTAAAATGTAACTGAGGGTCTGATTTCACTTTTGACAAGGAGAAGAGCATGTTGAATTCAGAGAATGATAAAACCTCAGTAAGAAGGTTTCAGTTTACGCAGTAAACTCAAAAGTTATGTCATAATTTTTATTTAAACTAAAGCTGCAGCCCTTGTTTTATGTCAACAGTGATCCTGTTGTGCTTGCTAATACTGGTGGCAGCAAAGTGAGATGGAAGAAAACACAGATCACTGAGCTCCAAGTGGAGGTCATTTCTGTACAACCTCTTGGTTTATGGGCACTGTACAAAAAATAGTTTTCAGAATACTGTCCTCTTTGAAAAATATCTATTGTTCTATTTAGAAAGCTATAGGGATAATTTTGAGTAGTATGGAATTTGTGCCTGATGAGAAAGAAGTACATTTTGGCACATTGACTTCTTATACCCATAAAATAAGTCTAATATTCCAGACCACAGAAGATTTGATCCCTGTTAAAGCAGCAGTCACCCAGCACTGCTGCCATAAGCCCTTTTTCAGAGTACCTTTCTCTAGTGACGGCTTGGAGACTCAGTGGCTCTCTGTGAAGCCACCTCAGGAGACAGCAGCACCTGCCGTCACTCAGAGCTGCTCCCCAATGGACAGCAGTCCTCTGGCTGGGAATAGAAATGGGGCTTCTTCCCTCACTTTCCCTCGTCTTTGCTGAAAGAAGTTCCTAACTGAGCTCCCACTGTCTTTCCATGCTGTTGAGTGGAGCCACTTTTTCCCACAAATTAAGTGGAATCAGGTTGAAGTTTATTTACGGTTTCTCTTCCCTACACCCTTTTTTTTTTTTTTTTTTTGCAACTGAGAAGAAATTAAGTCATTCAGCCACCAGTTTCTTTTTCTTCCTCTATGATGGTGACAGCATTTGTTCTGATAGTCACTGTTATCCTTCTACTCACTAAACTGCTTGGATTTTGCTCCTTTTCTGCACAGATCTGTAAGAAATATCAGTTGTTACGCATATTTTACAGTTAACACTGCAGCTGTTACTGGCTTCTTGTCCTACAACACGATCACTTACTGACAGCTAGAGAAACCCCAGAATTGAGCACCGTCACGTGTAAGGAATGAGGAACGATATGGCCAGATCTTTTAATCGATCATTTACAGGTTTCCCAGTATTTGTAGAGATTTCTTTTACTTCGTTCAAGGAGATTTAAAAATTGGAATGTGCTAGGTAGCTCATATGAAATTTACTTTCACCATTAAATATTTTGTGAAGGGCTTTACTGAGGAATTATTCTCTCAAGTGGAAAGTAGCAGTTGAAGTTTGATTTGCATTGTAAGGTTTGCAGGGAGGGAACTCACCTCTCTTAAATATTACAACAACCAACAAAGCTCATCTCCCATTACGACGAGTCAGCTTGTCCCTAAGAGTCGAACAGCATTTAAAAAACTGCGCAAGAACAACAGGCCACACATACTTTAAGAAGTAGGGGAGGAGGTTTCAATTTGATGTGCTTCAATTGCTTCAGGTTTTTTATCTGAAAAAGTTAAGCATGCGCTTACCATGCTCCTATGCATCCTCCAGTTACGTATCTCCGTATCTTTTCTACCCTTTTCCTCCCTTTTTGTCCCATTCCCCTCCCATCTCAGCTGACTCCCTGCTGTTCTTCCCACACCAGTGTCCATGCAACCTGAAGTCCTCTGCCTGCTTCTTCTTCAGTCCCCAAGAAGTTCGGTATTTCTGTCAGGAGGTTAAACGTCTTTGCACACATCGCCCCTATAGCATTCTACCACAGGACTGCACCAAGCTGCTTCCCTTTTTAGTTCTTCACCCTCGGCAATGCTGCGAGCCATCCTAGTTGACTAATGTTGTTCAGCTGTATGAAGAGTGAGGCAAAATTACTCATTTTTGGAGTTTGTCATTTTCATTGACTATAAACCTCACTAGTTGCTGAATGAACAGAATCAGAGATTCCTTAGCAAACCTGTGTAATGTTCTATAAATCTGCATAAGGATGACAGAAGGAAAAACAATTCTAAAGGATGGGAAAGCCAGACTAGCTGAAGGGAGCCATTTTGCACCCTGAAGGTGCAGGATTCCTGGAGGACAGGATTCATCATGGGATGGGACTGGAGATCTTGCTTTTGTACGTATCAACAGAAAACCTTAATTCTTCTTTTTCCTACAATAGGAATACGTAATTTTTGCAAGAGTAGTTATGTTTCTTGAATTTTGTCTGAAGCATAAGTTGCAGGTAATATTAACTATGTAACATTTTAAATGGAGAAATTCTTGAAAGTGAGCCTTGTTAGATTTTTCAGATGGTTTCTCAGTATAACTAGCAAAGCGACATTAAGAAATTTCTTTCTGGATAAACACAGGAAAAGAAGTCCTAAATTTGAGCTTGTAGCCCAAGACTATATAGACAATACAAGCTCTACAAACTGAGAATATTTTAAAAGGAAAATATTTAAAACATTAAGGTAAATTCACCTGTCCTCATTTCTGTCAAACTTTCAACAGTTTTTTATAACCAGGAATCAGAAATATCCTTTCAGCTTTGGCTTTTCGTGTACTTTGGAGCTGGATATCTATAGCTAAATCCTATTTCAATAAAGTCAATGAGCATTTCCCCAATTCTTTACTTGAAATCTGAAACATAATCATAAAAAAGTTTAAGCTTTAACTCTGAGAGTTTTTTCTCTGTGAGAGTTCCTCATTTGAGTTTTCCAATGTTCCCATTTGTGCTTTGGGTGTGTTTGTTCCTTCGTTTTTATGCAGGTATTTGTTCTGCCTTGAAGCTGACAGTACCGTCTCATACTATCCATGGTATCGAGGGGCAACCACTCCAGCTCACTGTTGACTACAATTTCAACACTACAGCTTGTGAAATCCAGATAATTTGGCTGTTTGAGAAGCCTTGGAGTAACCCAAAATACCTGCTTGGCTCTGTAAACCAGACAGTAGTACCAGACTTGGAATATCAGCACAAGTTTACCCTCATACCACCTAATGCGTCCTTGATGATCAATCCGTTACGTATCAGTGATGAGGGCTATTATATTGTAAAAGTCAATGTCCGTGGGAATGGGACAATAGCTGCCAGTGAAAAAATTCATGTAGCTGTTGATGGTAAGTTACTAAAATGTTGCATTTTCAGTTTGAAAATAAAATTTCCATAGCTCTGAAGTAGTGGCTCTTGGAATCCAATTACAGTAGTGCACTATTTAATCCAACCATGCACGAATAAGTGCCAACAATTGAGTTATGTTATTTTCTACTGCTGGAGGGAATGCTACATTATGTCTTCTTTAAACAAATTTAAGATGCTAACTAATATTTCTTGATTTTAAAGAAAACACTTAAGGAGTTTCAAAACCATTAATTAATATGAGAAATATAGGAAATAATGTTTCATAAGGCTCTGCTATGCTATCAGACAGGATGTATCAGTTTTGAATGTACTGCAATTTATGGATTATATGGAGGGAGCCCTATCCCTAGGTAGACTGAATTAATTAAATGTATGAGACATTAATGTGGTATAGTTGTGGCTGCCATTTCACTCCCATGTCCATGCTAGGCAGTAGCCATCCCCATGACTTGGCCAGCAGTGAGTTTCAATCACAGTGTCAGCCTCGCAGCACTGCTGGGGAAGTCCCTCAGTGTGGACAGCATTACCCATTCCACTCTTTTCATTGCTGTGGCTGCAGGGGTTTGTTTATTAGACCAGAATTGGAAGCAATGATATACCCAATTTCAGCCATTTCAGCCTAAGTCATATAACCAGTAATATAAACAGCCTAGATTTATTTAAGTACTGGGAAAATTCTTACCAAATGAGAATACAGCCTTCTTTTTTTTTATTCTTTAACCATATTTAATAAACACACTTTGAAATATGAATACTTTCCAGAGAGGAGGATGGCTGCTATTTGTATCATTTTGGCAATGAAGACTGTAATGTACTGGTAGTCACTTTTATAACTCTTCATATCTCTTTTTTTTTTATAGTTCCTGTCACACAGCCAGTTGTGCACACTGAGCCATCTTCAGGGGTAGTGGAGTACGTGGGGAATATTACGTTAAAATGTACCGTGGGAAAAGGCACAAGAGTAGTTTACCAGTGGATGAAAAATGGGAAGCCTCTCTATGCTGGCCCTAATTATACCTTTTCATCAAACAATGCTACACTTCTAATTGTTCCTGTTGCAAAAGAAGACATTGGGAACTACAGCTGTTTGGTATCCAACCCTGTCAGTGCAATGGAAAGTGAGAGAATTGCACCAACAATATATTGTGAGTATATGAAATATTCATAGTTACCTTTGTTTAAATGATCTGGCTGAAAGGAGTGCCTCTGACTAAGGAAAAGAGACAGAATACAGTTGAGTTAACATTATATGTGAGCTTACATTCAAAATAAGTTTGTAGCAGCTATAACTTATGGTAGCGTAATAAAAAGTCTCTCAGTGTTAAGTAGTTGTGAAGATGAGTCTGAGCTGCAAAATCCACATATGAACTTCAGGTGTTCCACAGTGTGGGCATCTTCAAATCTGGAGGAGGTGTGTGTCAGAGGAAAGCAATCAGAATTATACACAGAAAAATGTTGATTAAAATGGAGACAGAAAAAGGTATCCAGAAGCTGAGTGCAGGAAGCACCAGGCTGATAGAGTGCTACTCATGGTATTCCTCAAGATCATTTTGAGTCCAATCCTGTTTAATACTTTCATTACTGATATCAATGTAAAGACTGGGAGTATGTCAATGAAGTTTACTTGTGACAATAAACTGGGAAGACTGAACGACAGAGTAATAGAATTGGTATGAAATCTGTTAAAAACTAAAAGGGCATGCAGTTGGAGAATGAAAATCATTAACTTCTGCTGATGGAGATTTGTATGGCAATAACTGAGGCAGTGTATCTGCCTGATTGAGCTCATCACAAGACATCTAACAGGCAGTGTCATTCAGGCATAAAAAGATGAGATCACAAGTAGAATACTATATACAGTACCTACACAACTCAGAGGCATGATCTTGAACTGTACAGAAACAAAACAAAATGGAATGGGGATCCTATTCTTGAGAACAGGCCAAGAGAACTCAGTTTGGTTGCAGAAAATAGACTCTGAAAGGAGTATTTGCTTTTCACATAAAGTGGGAAACATGAGGGAGCAAGATTTATGTAAAGATTTATGTTGACTGAAGAATAAACTATAAGACAACCATATATTTTGACTGGAAATGAGATGTTTTCCAGCTGTTGGAGTAATGAGGTTTTGCAAGAGCTGTGCACGTTACTATTGCCAAGGGCTGACAACTGTATGAATGGGATTCTGTGCTGTGATGGGTTACTGTAGCAGAAGGCTGAATTCAGTGGTACCAAATGTCCCTTCCAGTCCTATGTTCACAAGGATTCATTCATGACATTTTAAGATCATATGCTGGTCCTTACAAAGTTCAGAGACAATTTAGTTTTTGGTTCATTTATTATTTTGTTGCTGTTGTTTACTGCTGATTTGCACAGGTCCCCCAATAAGTAGTGCCGAGAAAACTGTAATGGTTTAATGTAAGTGAAATGAGATTTTTAGGCAGTTCAGACTCAACAAGTAAGGTAACGCTGAAGCCAAGAGTGCCCATCCTCTACCTAATTTGAAACTTTCTGTTTCAGATAATGAGGGATTTGTGTGCCTTTTTTCAGCTATATTGGTTTGATAAAAGAAATTAAGTCTCTCTGCAAATATACCTTTTCGTTCAATACACCTAATCTCTGTGAAAAGTAGCTTTTCAACAAGCTAATTTAGTCTAGAGGTGTGAGGATGAGAAAACTGTCAAGCTGGGGGATTCCTGTTCTGAAGATCTAATAACTCAATTTCATGATCCTGTCAATATTCCACTGCTAAATTTAGGGATATAAATAACGCCTTCAGTCAAAAGTTGCCATTGAAGTGTCTGTGGCTATAAGTAACATCAGGATCTAGGTTAGACCAGTAATATCACAGATAAGCTGCAATAGGCCATGATGAGCAGGCTATGATGGCCTCAATTTGGCTCATGTCATTGCTTGCAGGACACTGCTATGAAGTATTTTTAAGGGTTTGTGCTGGTGCTCTTTTAAGGTGTTTGCTTAAATGATCTCTAAGCAAGTTGGTAAGTTTATACTTAGCTAAAAGTAAAGACCATTACTGATTTTTGAAATGGTAAAAGGATGTGCAAAAGCACCTGAGGAACTTAGTGAAAATGTAAGCTCAGTTCATGAATGTAGACTGCGTTAGAGGACACAAAAGACTTGGCTTAATCAACATTCAGCAAATCTTAGAAAAAGCACTCTCGTTTTTTCCTTACTCCTCCTGCAATATCAGCTCCCAGTGCCTCCAACAGCTGTGTGACCTTGCCAGGCTCCAGTTCTTGCATCCTCCAGAGTGAAAGTGCGTTTCTCCAAGGTCTGAAGCTAGACAGGTCAGGGCCCACCTGGCCATCAGCACAGTTCAGGTATAACCTGTTCCTCAGTGGTACAGTGTGGATGGCACGGTGCAAGGAGTGGAGCTGGATTCCTGCTGCATGCTCCTGCTTCTCCCACCGTGTAACCTGGCAGTGGGGCAGACAGCCCACGCCCTCTGCCCAGTCTAGCCACACTACCAGCATGCCAGCAGCTACACCTTTCACTCAGTCTTCTCCATCTTTCTTCTAAGGTTATGCATTCTGCTACTTACTTATTTATAATTATAACTTGGAAGAATCAGATGGGAGTTGTCCTGTATCTAAAGTATATGTGAGGGGGTATCCCTACATTGCTCAGATTGCCTAGAGCGGTGAAGGCTGGCAAGGACGTTGTTGGGAGACAGCTGATCTCTTAGGAGCACCTGTCAGTCTCTCTTAGGAGAACTGACAGCACTGCAGACACAAAGATGAAGGAGCTGCCCCAAAGAGTCCTTAACGGTGTAAATATGAACTCTGTTACCACTCATTGTGGACACAGAAATCATGATAAAACATTCTACAAGGAAATAACCAGCACTGATGGAGTTTTATTATCATTATCAATCATTATAATTACAATAATCTCATTCTTCTCTCAAGGTAGCACATTTTTTAATATTTGCTTTAATGTCTGCTTTTCTCACTTTCATGAGCTAGGAGTGGGCCTTACATACGTTTCTGTACAAAGGATACCTACCCAAGACATGGGGAACCTGTAGCCAGCACAACCTGACAGCTCTCTTACGATGCAATAAATTCAAACCAGGCTAGAAAAATACCTTTCATTGTTGCTGCCATTCTGACTGCTACGTTTGGCATTGGGATTTCTGACTTGTTGCAAGCAAAATTGGCTCCAGAGCATTTACTGCACTGATGGGTGCCTGGAACACTTGCACTGACAGGATGTGTTCCCCTTAGCCTTAGTTCTTGTACTGTTTCCTCCCTTCTCCCTCACTCAACCACACATATTTTCCCATAAATTTGAAAAATCCTTCCAAGCTCCAAAATGAAAACTTATTTTCAACCCATTGCTTAGCAGAACTTGAAAACTTCAGTTACTTCAGTGTTCACATTTCTGAAATGTTTTGTTGCCTTATGATTTTGATACACATAAATATCTCCGATTCAATTTTTCTTCACATATGGAGATACTATTATATATGTTTTAGAAGGGACTTTTTATTTCATCAGAATTGATAGCTTACATTGTGTGTAACTTAAAATATGGGAAAAAATATTAATAGAAAACAATTCAGTACTGAAAGACTACAGTGGTTACATTACTATCCACATTCCATATCCAAATTTGTGATGGGAGTTGGGGTTCTTACCTCCTGAGCTACACCAATCCCATAACTCAGTCCAGCCCCTGCTTTCTGAGTTGTTGGGTCTTCCAACGAGCAGTTGTCAAACCACTGGCCCCAGGATCCCCATCTGCCATATGTCATTGCTGCGGGGGAGCTCCTGTAAGTGCTAAATGAAAGGTCACTCACAGTAAATACCTGCCATCTGCTTAGAAACTACAGCAGTCTCGTGGAGATAGGAGCAATTGGAAATATTCCCACAGAGCTGTAAATTGTTACCGAGAACAGGTGATTTATTATTTTACAAGTCATTTAGTTAACTGGTCTCACTGAGACAAGAGGCTTATTACTGTTGAGAACAATATGGGAAGGGAGTAGAACTGGGTGATCCATGAAGGCAGGCGCTCCACTTTTTTACTGAGAATCAAAAGTGCTTTTTGTTCTTCATCATTTCTCATTAATATTGTCCCCCTTCTCCATTAGCTGTGATGATAATGCACCACAGAACATTGCTATTGCAGAATCTTGAAGCAGAAATAAATTATTTCAGGAATGGGAGAAGCTGCTGTCATGGAGGCTGCAACAGAAACGGCTGCACAGTGGTGATGGAGTTGAATGTAATAGATTAAGTGGGATTTCCTTCTTTCAGATTTCCAGAAGCCAGAAAATATTTAATCTTAGGGAGCAAACTGCTGATTATCTGCTTTTCAGAATCACACTTGAAGCTGTGGGTACTCCTTTACTACCTGGCGTGTAGGGATCACAGTGATGTATGCACAGTCCAGGAGAGGCAACAGGCTGAGCCAGACTCTGCAGAAGGGTTATCTGATGGTACCTTCATCAGCGATGGACTTCACCAAGGAATGTTGCTTTTCAGACATAGCCAAGATTTGGCTATTTTATAAGAAAACCTTTCTTTGTTTTATGTGTTTTTTGTTTTTTGTTTTCCAGCAGCCAGTGTGTGGCGATTTTATCATTGTTTCTTTTGATTTGTAGCTTTCGTACTGAAGTGCAGTCTCATTGTTAATGCTGCACACTGCACTGTTATGGCACTGATGCAAAAACAGAACTCAATTCTGATTCTTTTTTGGTAAATCTCCTGTTATAGTGAGAGAGTGGAGAGACCTGTCAGCTGGTCTTAGCATTAATATCTGTTTACATCTGCCAAAGGTTATATTATCAGTGAAAATAAAAGCTAATAGCAGAAAGAAGAGTTGGGTAAGAGGAACCGCCTTTCAAAGCATCTGGTGTTGTATGGGCTCTGCACATACAGAATTCTTCATGTGAGATGAGGGTAGTTAAGCTGATGCAGTGGTGACAGCTTTGCAGTTTCCAGAAGCATTTATCATATTTATGACTCAGATGTTAAGCAACCCGTGAGCAAGGAGCTCTGCATCTAAGATGGAAGATTTTTAGAAACATCTTGATTCTCCCCCGTGGCACCTGTGACATGAATCCACATCGCCCAACAAAATGTTAGACGTGATGCTGAGTCTTAAAATGAGGCTGTAAAAAGCTTATCACTAAAACAGAAACATAGAAAATAGGAAGCTTGACAACTGTAAGTTGTGAAATATGCACATTTGGCTAAAAATGGACTCAACTGAGGTGTGGCAGTCTCCATTTTCTTTCCTGAACTTTCACAAATAGAGAAAGAAAAACATGGAAGCACACAGGAAACAGCCTGCATGCAGCTTGTTTATGTGCTTTTGAAGCCTCATAAAACAAGGTGGACAATCAATAGAAGCATACATCTTACAAGTAAATCTAATGTCAGCCTGAATTTCCTGATAAGAAATAGGGTCAGAAACAAGCCAGTGTTCTTCATACAGCAGCACATTGCACGTTCAAAACCAGCTACATGGTTTTAATGCTTACAGACAATCATAGGAAGATGGAAATATTACTTGATCACATTAAAATTGGCATAATATTGACTTATCTGTCTTCTTGCAATGCCATTTTGGAGTCACTTGACAGCAGCTTTACTGAGCTCCAGGGATCTCACCAAAGAGAAGTCACCTGTTCATCCATAGTTTCTTTTGGTTTCTTTCAGCATCTGTCAGTAATAGATCTGTACATTTTTGACTGTGCATGTAGGCCCCTAGGGAATTATCAACATTAAAATACGAGTTCTTTAACTGGAAAAAAAAGTAACTTAATAAGGCACATTTCAATTATTTTATTCTTTACGTTATTTTTTTACACTCAGATCCTTGTAAAAATAGATTTTAACATGGAAAGAGAGGAAAAGAAACAGGATCTGAAATGATCTACTAAAAGTATCATGGGAAATACTCTTATCATATTTAAATATATTATTTCCCTTCCCATTTTCCTATCAAGGTTGCCCTAAAAATTGCAGCTCAATTTTCTCAGTAATGAACACGACTACTGGACAGTATATTTCCCTTCCAATTATATTCCGAAACCTGGCACGAGGGCTTCCTCTTGATAGAAACCTGAATGTTGAAGTAGTTAAAATGTACTAAAACAGGGGAAGGTTGAAGTTTATTTTAGCAGTCATTTATTGAAAACATTTTCTGAAGTTGTCTAAGGCACACCCCATTCCAAAGTATACCTCTAGGATAGTTGTGCCAATTATTATTGTATTGCTAAGTATTACACTGACTGTTTATGTTATTCAGAGCTAATTTATTTACTTTTGAATATGAAGATAAATGACTTACACCAAGACGTTTGGCATTTTAGTAGAAAAGGTCAAATATACCCCGGAAGACCTGCTTCTTTACTTCACAACTTTTCCAAGTGTGTTCAGTCTCCATTGTTTTTACAGTACTGAACAGTACATAGACCCGTGCTGTTTCCCTAAGCAGCGATTAGATCAGTATTAAGCAGGTGTAATCTGAGATCAAAGATCAAATGATTGAACTGAAAGCCTTTTAATTGAAATAATTGAATCTAATGGCAGCCATTCTAAAGGCTATTCCAGTTTAAGGAATCTAAGTGCTTTTATCTAAAATTTAAATATGTACGCTGATTTTAATTTTTCCATTATGTTTTGGTTTTATATTTTTCAATGCAGATGGACCTTATGGACTCCGAGTTAAATCAGACAAAGGTTTGAACGTAGGGGCAGTGTTTACTGTCAGCGTAGGGGAAGCCGTACTGTTTTACTGCTCGGCAGATTCAAACCCACCAAACACTTACTCCTGGATTCAAAGGGCTGACAATACCACTCATGTAATCCAATATGGACCCCACCTGGAAGTTGTGTCTGATACGGTGGCTCAGAATACAAGAGATTACGTGTGCCGCGCTTTCAACAACATGACTGGAAAAAGAGATGAGACTCACTTCACAGTGATCATTACCTCTGCAGGTAAGAACATTGATTCCTGGCTGTAACTATATCTTCTGAGCTGATTGTCAGCCCCAGGGAAAGGAAATTATTCTTAGAGAGAGAATATGTGTATGAAGTCTTGCTAATAATGTATTAAGTGAGATTTTGGCCATTGTGGGGATCAAGGTATTACTTGCAGTGTGTCGCAGCTTTAAACGAGACCCACTGAGGTATTGATGTTTTGTAGGAGTTTGACAATAAAATATATTCAGCCATTTGGAGCTTTATGGAATGAGAAAATGATGTAGAAACCTGTTGGATGCCAGGACAAGCCCTTCCTCCCAAGGGCAGGTTTTGTCCAAGGCTCACTGTCTCATTCTCTGTCATCTAGGAGCTAAGAGCCCTGGGGTCCCATGGGGATCAGTGCATGGGAGAGCCTCATGCATAAAGCACTGACTGGAGTAACCAGCCACAGACTCCCTATGTGATTGGGTATTATAAGAGCTCTAGTTTACACTATGATGATAATGCAAGCTGTGATGATGAATGAATAATTTTATTACATTCTGCTTGTAAAAATTATTTTGCTCTCATATTTAAGAATCTATGAATTAGCTGCTAGGTTCTACTAAACATATCTCCTGTATTTCCTATACTTCATAACCTCTGTTCCTGCATCAGACTGCATTAAACAGCAATAAAGCAATGTTCCAGGAAATGTCTGGAACAAGCACGCAAGAAGCACACAACTAAGAACAATATACTGAGGAACTCTGTTATCCCTTATTAATAACGATCAATACGTTTTTTCAGATAATGACTGTGTAAAGTTAATGTTCAAAGAGATGCAATCAATTGCCTGTTAGAAAATTTAACAAAGCAACATAGCTTGTGCAGAACAAAGAGCTCAGCCATTTGTTAGAAAGGTAAACAAGGGAGGCAGATGTACATTGTTCTCGCTGATATATAATCATCACAAATCTATGGAGTTAAGTATGCTGAAAGGAAGACAGGTTGCAATTTTGCAATGAGAATGCTGCACTTTAAAGGTTGCAGTTAGTGGAGAAAGAAAATGCAAACAGAGCTATGTGTGTCATTAGAAATAAGACTGACATTTCTCCAGGAAGTTCATATCAGCTACAATATGGATATGTACATTCATCAATAAGAATTAAGAAATTCATCCAAGTTCTCCTTTCAAAGTCCAAAAAGGGAAAAAATCCAGAGCTTCATGTTTAGTTGCACTTAAAAGCACACATTTCCTAATTAAAAATATTTTACCTAAATAAAACTTTTCCAAAAAGTCAATTTCCCTCCTCTACAGCCATTTCTTCTTGGTGTTTATTCAGATAGCACTAAATCCAGATGGTGAACCAACACATTGCAAGGCAGCACTGATTGAACTTAAGTGGTGTGAATTCACCTACCAGACTAAACCTCAGTGATACTGCCCAGGCTAAATTCTGCTTAGAAATTAACACAATTTTTTATAGAATTAACTATAATAAGCAAAGACTATGAATATTCTTTCACATCCCTTTTACCTCTCCTGATAATCCTGGATGAAGAGCCTGACTTGTGCCTTTCAAAACACCAGCAATGTCTGTTGCACATTGAACAACCTGAAGGGTGGAAAGTTATCAGTTGTCATAAAGCATTTGGTCTGGGCTACTTCAACTATATATGATCCGCAGTGGTTTCTTCTTTTCCCCAAAAAGGTATTCTCCATTTTCATGCAATGATTTTCAGTCTAGGAATTGCTTGCTCTCTCTAATTATAACTCTTTAGCAGCATATCCAGAAAAGAAATTTTAAAAAAAGGCACTTGAAAAGCTTGGGCATATGGTTATAATAACCAAAAGCTCTACTGAAAACCACATTGGGCTGATGAGTGGCTGTGGGCCCTGTGCCGTGGCTGGAGCAAGAAGGGCACCTCTTCCATTTGGGCAATGAGTCTTCTGGTGCTCAGAACTTCTTGCGAAGTATTTTGTGCCATGGAAAAGGAAAAAACAGTTTCTAAACAAAACCTATTTAATCTGCCTCAAGACTCAATTAATGTAGTTCCTCCGGCAACAACACATCAATAAATGAAATAACAGGGAAACCACAATTGTCAACTGACCTTTGGCCGTAAATATACAAGTGAGGTTTTTATCCTTCATTTAACTCACCTGTTACTGTCTAGACAATAAAAGCACTAATTTAAGTTGCTGACTTGAAACAATTTTGAAGAGTTTGCTTCAGATGAATTTATAAAAATGCGTATTTCAGTGTCATAATAGCACTTTATCCAGAGCGGGAGACTAAATACAGTACTCATCTTTTTTGACACAGGACTGGAAAAACTGGCCCAGAAAGGAAAATCTTTGTCATCTCTTGCAGTAATAACTGGAATTTCATTATTTTTGATCCTAGTTATGGGCTTTCTATTCATATGGAAAAGATATAAGCCACTTAAAGGTATGTAAAAGTTGAGCACACTCCAGCTATTCTTTTGGCACATTAGAAGATAAAGAATGATTTTTCCTTTTTCTGCTCTTTTCAGTGATACAACAGAAGCTGCAGAGAAGGTACAAAAATAAATCATTCTTACATTTTGAAGTCCTTTCCACTATGAGAATTGAATTTTATCATGTTAGCTTTCTTCCCTTGTCTTTTGACTCCAAACTGAAAAATGTGTTTTTGTTTTCTAGGCCAGAGGCTGATTACAGAAAGGCACAGACATTTTCAGGTAATGCTAATGAAAGAAATGTGAGCATAAGGTCAAATTTCATTCTCACTAAAAATTAGCATCTCTAAATACAAAGTAAAAGGAGGATAGCAAGTGTGGTTTTAACTGGAGTTGTAGACTTCTTTGCCATCTCTCTTAAGATGAAACCAAAAGGAGGACGGTTCCATGCGGGTTTGGCTCCTGTTTAGAGTTCACAGTATACTATGTATCCTGCTGCCATGAGCTCAAACTGTTAAGCTAGGTTAGAACCACTTGTTTTCCCACTTTCCTCTCCAGTATGTAATGAGTGTTATGAGTGATGGCCCAAGAAACAAGAGTCCCAGATCTGCTAGACAGCGGCGAGTTAACGAGGGTAGATAGACACCCACCCTAACTACTACAAATTGCAGATGAAGTCCCACGTGCAACTTGTCAAGTGGCTTAATAATCATGTTCCCTTATCACGTTCCCCTTTTTTTAAGCAAGATTATACAAGATTCCGGTGAAACTGTCTCATACTACAGTGTAGATGTGCTGAGCTTGTGCTGGGCTTCTTGTCTGTGGGAAATGAAAACAGATGGGTCTGTTTATACTTCCAGCAAAAGCAGTCCCGATGGCTCTTGCAGAGCTGCTGCTGAGTTTAACCAGAAGATCTGCACTTGGTTCCAGGCACTGCAGATCCCCAGGCAGTGTGCACACCAGAGAGGCAGCTGTCCTGCCTCGCTCCAGGCCGGCTCAGTGGTTTAAAGTGATTTAGAGTAGATCAAACAACCAATATTCAAAATTTTTTTTTTAATTAGAGAAATGTGTTTTCCCATCTGTACTTAAACTTTTTCAATTTCATATTTTTCATATTACATCTTGATATGTTTTTCATCTTTGTTTGTTTTAACTTTAGGACATGAAAGTGCTTTGGATGATTTTGGGATATATGAATTTGTGGCTATTCCTGATCATGGCAGCGGTTCCAGGGTATGTGATTTTACATCGCAGTGATAGTTTCCTCTCTGTTTCTTAAGGAGAACTGAATACCTGCACTGTAGACCTTTTGTCTGCTTGCTCCTGTTGCTTTTCACAAATGTTTTTATCACACCCTATTCATCACTGTTGTTTATGTAGTATTTGTTCTTTCTTTACTGTGTTACTAGTTCAGTATTGGCGCAGTGCAGTAGGGAACTAATCAAACTCTAATGGAACAATCTCAATCCAGTTACCCCGTATTAAAAGAATATGAGTAGTATTGGGTAGATGGGTAACACCAAACCACTCACTGTCCTACAAGCAAATTAATTGTTGCAATGACATTTTCTTCTCTATTGCTGCTCACACAACATACAACTTCAACAGTTCAGAAAAGCTACAGGGGGTATTTAAAGTATTGTTGGTAAGAATAAATCTCAGCTATATCATGTGATGTCAGATGACAAAGCTAAACAAGAAATTGGCCCACAGAAGATCAGACCCTAAATCGTCCCAGTCACAAGCATCCTGTCATACCTAGGGCTGACCATACCACAAATTCATATCATTGCTTAGGTATCCTGCGGAATTAGGGCCTTGGTCAGGGAGCAGGGGTGACCAGAGAAGAGTGGACATGCAATGAAATTCATTCTAATCTCCAGCACCATTTCAAGAAACAGCTGTTCAGAACTGTGGCATGCTAGATAGAGTCAGCATTTGATTCTACATTTATTTTAGTTTGCAGAAAATGGAAAAGTAAGAAAGTAGAAATGATGAAGAACTGAAGTTTGGGCATAGGCAGAAAAACAGTGGAAAGTCCTGATGGATTTGGAGTCTAGATGTTCTATTGACATAAGAACTGATTCATATACGTATCATATTAAAGAACTTCATTATTACTACTTTTATGGAAATTGCTCACAGTTCTCTCACTCTGGTGGGAGTTTTCTACTGGGCTCTTTCCCTGAATATTTTCTCCTTTTTCAATCTTTATTCACTTCTCTCTTTGATTATTGATTGTTCCTTACTTGACTGGTGGTACAGTAATATAAAATAGTTGCTGTATTGAATGCAAAAGCTACATCCTAAATCTTCTTAGATTCAAATTGATTTTAAATGTATTACTTGTATTACTATAATGTGATGAAAACTTACACAGAACAAAATGTGAACAAATAGGGATAAACTTTTGCATCCAGGCCCAAAGTGTTGATGGAGAAGAGCAGATCCACCGTTAAAAAAATAAGTTACATTATCAATTTCATTTCTGTTGAACTTTTATCAGTTTGTACTTACAGCAGGAACACTCTTTGCTACTTTCAGGTTTCAAGTCAGCCTGTTCGTGGCTCTGACAGTGCCCCAGGCCAGGACATGCTTAGTACGGTTTATGAAGTTATTCAGCATATTCCCAATCATCAGCAGCAGGACCATCAACAGTAAGTTACAGCCTGCATGCACACATGTGGTAGCTCAAAGTCAAGGACTTCTGTGTGCGACTGAGACTGAACAATTCACACATCGGTGGCTGTTGTTTGATTCCAGTGAGAGGGTTAAAGCAGCAAAAAGATGCAAGGTACATCAGCCCCTCCACTGGTCTGTGTACAATACCCCACCTTCAAGACTCCAGCCTGAAGTTTTATCATGCCACTTTGTCTAAGTGTGGAGAGCAAGAGTTAAGATCTTCAAACACCATTTCAAGGGAAAATTCCCAAGTGCTTTAAGGGGTTTCATAGCACTGAGTTCTGAGCAATTCCCAGTCAGCAGGTTAAATCTTCAGTCAAAGATCTGTCAGCCATGTTCCAAAAAAACTGGGGGTTTTTCTTCAATGTTGAAACTGGTCAATTGACTGATGACCAAAGATTGTTTGCAACGATCACAGAAATACTAACAGGCAGTGCTTCGTTATCTGAGTAGCTGATGTCTTAATTTGGGTCTTAATTAATGATTTAGAGCAAAATAAGTAATGTTCTGCAGTACTCTGGCTGGTAGTCCTGGTTTGTTCAAATCACCTTCTTTGTAGTACCTCTTGGCATCAGAATAGCGAATGCACTGCAAAGTTTTTGTCATGGCTGTATAGCTGCTATAAATCTACTTTGAATGTTGGCTGTCTTCCTTGCAAATTAACAATAGCTCACAAGACTTTATTTGTTAACAACCCTATTTTATCACATTTTCCATGTTTTTACTATCTGTTCAGTTTCTTAATGGTTGAAAAGAAAAATACATATTCTTGCAAATCTACTGAGCAGTTGGCTGAGTATGTGACAGCATTAGCGTTCAGTATTTACATTACTAGAAAGGTGCAGGTTACAATTGCAACTATGCATCTAAATTATGTATTTGTAACCATGATTATAAAAGAAAGCTGACTGGTGAGAAGCTAATAATGAATTACTGATGACATTTTTGTGTTGATCGGATTTTTTAAATGAGGTCTAGAAACAGCAATCATAAAGTACATTTTCTTCTTAATCTTACATCTCCCATCTCAACTTTTTTCACTGATACATCACTCTTCTAAACGAACGGGTTCAAAGTGAAGGTAAATTGAACTTTGTGACAGTTCAGATTTCAACTCAGTATTCTGTAGTTGTAGAGGACTCATTTGCATAGCCACGTTTCACTCTCTTCATTTAACCAGATATTTTAAAAAAGAAGTATGGGAGAAAAATTTCCACTAACAAACCCAAGACCCTGCTGAACATGATAAAGGGTAAATGACTCAGCTTAGAAAAAGTGCTCTTGTGAATTTTCCAATTCCTGACCTGCAGCAAAGAAGCACTCTGACTAGTGAATAAATCAGGATAATAAAGTCGATACTTGGTTTTGCAGCAGGATGCTTCAGCACTGAGTATAAGGAAAAAGTAAAACATCACAAAACGGGGAATGGAGCTGGGGAAGTAATTCCAAACTCCTGTAGCGCTAAGCAGTGATTGCCTATGGATGGACTCCTTGGACTTGATATGCAGGCATCTGTACAGTAGCCAGCTACATTCTTGGAGAGTGATACAGGATTTTTCCTGCATTCTGCTGACAACGGGGGTTTCTCTTTGTGTAAAACAGAATAATGGATGTTAAGGCAGCTGATCAGGTTTGCTGTGCAAGTGATGATTTTGCTCATATTCTCAGTGGTCCTGACTGGGAGTGCTGTCATTTCATAATTTTATTAGCATTAAAATCAATGCAAAATAAGTAAAAAAATATAGTCTCATAATTTAATGCCTAGATTTTCAGCCTGAAAATGGTTCAGATCCTCTCTATGAACCTGATATCTGCAATGTCAGCTGATGTGTGATGACACACACATGCACCCGTGCCTCTAAGAACTAATTAACTGTAAGATGTTTAGTTGTGCCTCAGGTCTTAAAACACAAGAGTACTGCTGGAAAGTAATTAAATACTTAAACTCCTCTGGGTTTGGACTGAGGGACTCAATATCTAATTGCAGTTTAAAAAAAAGTGACCTGGGCCAATAGCTGGATTGGCACTTTTGGGTTTTATGGTGATATTAGTTGCTACATGCAACATTATTCTGCAGGTATGCCCCCTCTCTCCAAAGAATTAAAGTGGAAACATGAGATATGTTTGTGAGGAAACTGCCAAGCTCTATCCCTGGGAGAGACAGTCACAGGAAGTTATGTGGCAGCAGCATATTCAGTGATTGCATTAAACACACTCCTTGCACATATTCTAAACTAGATATAAGTACTGTGACAAACTGGACAACAAACGTTCCACGTATTGTCAACCCATGACACATATGAAAGAAATGATAAAATAGCTGTAAAAGCTACTGAGCAAGTTTAACCAGTTCTCATACGTAAACATTGACAGTTCACATTGCTGTGACTCCTTAGCAGGCGCTGAGTGCATTATTGCTGAAAATATATAAACAACTTGAAATATTTGTACCGAGAAAGCAGCAATGTGGTGTGCTGTATAAGCACTGATGGCATAATTTGTTTGTAGCTCAGACATGTTTTGCCACTTATCTTTCAAAACTAGAGATCGTATGCATAGTACAAATTCAGCCAAATATCAGTGTGTCACAGATATACTCTCATTCATGCTAAAGAACTGTTCTCCTTTTGTGCTTAGAACTGCTGGTTTGGGTATATGTTTCAACAGTGTTTTTTTATAAGAATAAATAAAGGAGGCATCGTGGACAACCATTGTCATGTCTGTTCTTTCCTAGATGTATATGAAGGCAGGGGAACAGGAAACCAAAGCATCTGGAAATACAAAACTGACCTTCATTACTGAAAGGAAATGCCAACAACTCTAAAAATGGCAAAGGCTTACACCAACTTTTCTTGAAATAGCAGCTTATCTTCAGACTTTGGGTGCTTTTTAATTGGTATTTTCTTGAAGAATATGTCTTTTTTTCATTTTTACTTTTTTTTTCCTTGTTCATGGCTACAAGAAAGCAAACGGACCGCTTAAAAATTGCAGCATGCAAGCCTGTGCATTTCACTATAATGATGGGAGGGAAGGACATGAAGGAATCAAGCCCACAATGCCTCCCATACAATTTTATTTTTTTAAAAATGAAAAAAAAAAAGTGTATGGGAGTTATTCATTGGAGTAGATTTTTACAAGAGAAGGTCTCCATGAGAAGTAATAAATGCAGTATGTCAGATTGCAAAAGACATTTGAAGTTTAAAATAAATTCATTCTTTTAACTCTTTCAATGCAACAGTATCTTTTAATTTACCAAGAAACTGATCTGTAAGGCAGTTATAGTATAAAAATGTACATATGTATATTATTCAAAGTAATGTGTTCTTATTAAATTTTATTTCCTTTGCTTTTGAAGTGGTTCTCTATTTGCTGCCAAAAAGCCTGTTTTTCATTGACTAGAAGAGCAAGCAGTATTCAGATAGTTTCTGAAAGCTACAGAATGTATAGTCTAGTATAGGCTATTTATACATTACAATTATATTTCTCCAGGGCAAACGAAATTCATCTTACTCAGTTTATACAGACAATGTGCCAGAAGCCCCTTTCCAAATCCAGCAGTCCTCCTCCCAGAGATCTTTTTAGCAGGTGTCTGAGTCCTACAGGAAAATTCCATATTATTTACGTAGGGTCAGCTATTAGGAGGCTTCAGATAACATCAGCTGGGAAAAAGGGGAATTATGACATGAATTAGAATAGTCTACACACATAAAAATTATTTTAAAAAAAGTACTTTAGTAACAGCTAATTCAGAGGCAAATCATTAGGATGAGTAATGAGAAGCATACAGTATGCTCGCCCTTTAACAGAAGCTGTAAGGGGTTATCTAAAGGATCCAGCTTTATGGAAAATAATCTGCATTTTTATAAGCACTTCCCTAATCCATGTTTACCGTACATTCATTTGTCCACTGATGAGCATGAAGAAGGGCTTTCCTTGCAGAAGTAGAGTGATGGGTTTGAGCTCAGAGGTGAGGAAAGAGAGTACACTAGCAGCAACTGCAGCCAGAGCAGCTCTAGGCTTTTGTACCTAATCACAAAGTGGTGTGCAGCACTTTGTCTTTTCTTATTCAGGTATTACATAGCTTCAAGATGATTCATAAGAGTATTACAGAACGTTACATAGGGTTCTCGCAATTACTAATACAAGAATGCTCATATCTGGCACGTTGTTTTGGCTTTGAAGCATTAATCTTGTCTTACATGGCAACAGGCTAATATTTCACAAGTCTATCTAGCAGACTAAATGTATCCTCGGCTGCCTATGTAGTGTGTTGCCAGCAGATCAAGGGAGGTGACGCTTCCCTTCTAGCCAGCACTCTTGATTCACACCTGGAGTGCTGGGCCCAGTTCTGGGCTCCCCAGTACAAGTCTAACATGGACATCCCAGAGCCAATTCAGCAAAGGCCACAAAGATTAAGAAGAAGCACCTGATGAGGAGAGAGCTGGGACTGTTCAACCTGGAGAAGAGAAAGCTAGAGGGGATATTACCAGTGCTTATAAGTATCCAGTGGGAGCACGTAGAGACAACAGAGCCAGGCACTTGTCCATGGTGCCCGGTGACAGGACAAGGTAGACACACATGAACCAGCTGCCCAGGGAGGCTATGGAGATGTTTTAAATTCCATCAATGCTTCTCCATCCTTGGAGATATTTGAAACTCAACTGGATACAATCTCTATCAGGCTCTGAGCAGAGGTGCCCTCCAGCCTCAGCTATGCTGTGACTCTGTGAGCCTAGGCAGGGAGATGGTGGGGAGCAAAGGCAGTTCTCAGCAAAAATGACACAAGCAGTTATAACAAAATGACTTCATCTTAATGTTGATAGTCTGCATACTTTCATTAACCACTCCCTTGACAAAAACAGAGGACTCATTTGTTCAACTACGCTAATATGAAGACAAAATACAAGCACAGTACTGCGTATGTGCTTCCAATTTGTTAACCAAGGCAAGGTGAGTAATTATCACCTGAACCCTGAATAGGAAGAGGCTATTGCTTTGTAATAGTGGGGAAAAAGGCACTTTTAAAAATTTATTTTCTGTAGCTTTTCTATCCTCTTTTTTGCCTTACTGCAATGAAAGGCTATCATATTTCCTCTTGCCTTTCTTCAGCATAATTCTTTTGGAAATCTGTCACCACACTGCTATAGACACATCTGTATCATACAGCTTTCTGGGAGCTAGATGGCAATGGTTCCCCACAGGAGATGGCAGGAGGTTCTGGGTAACTGCTTGGGACAGAGAGCAGGAAAAAGGAAAGGGAGATAATACACTAACTTGTTCTGACAGACCTGGAAACTGGACATGTACCAGGTGACCTTCATTTGTGGTAATACGGTGTGTAACTGGGGACTCATTCCTCTCTCCCGCTTCCTACAAGAGGTTTCCTAACTTATAACAACTACTTCCTATGTAACTTAATGGCTGTGATGAGAATATTTTTGCAGCAAACCAAACTTTTTTTATAATGGCACTGTATTAGAATGTCCTTGAATTTTCTATTTAAAAATGAAAAAAAAAATGCAGAATGCTGTTCATACACAACCATTAAAAACATCAAAGTGCAGGTTTACAATTTTTGTTGTAGGCTAAAAATGTTCAGTCCATGACAGGCTATGCAGAAATGTTTCTTCAACAACTTGTTCTCAATAAGCCTCCTGTGGGTGCGCTCCTACAGAGTAGAAGCCCTCCTCCCTCACTTCCTTTTTGTGGGGCTGCAAAGTTCTTCTAGAGAGAAAAGAACTGCTGCAAACATCTCTGAACACTTTGCCAACTGACACAAGAGGATCACATCATAAGGAACACAACTGATGCACCCTTGGGACAGTAAGGGGAATTTTTCCTGTGCTTGTTATAAGAGAATTAGGAAGAAAACCAAAATAATAATAATAATAATAAAGAAGATCATTCTTTCATTAGAATCTGTGGTGTATAAACAATAGAGAAGGAGCCTAGAAGACAAAAGATTAAACATCTAAGGATTCCGTTCAAGACAAAGTTTACTTCAGGATTCAGTTACACATGCAATGCAAACATCAGCGTGTTGATGGAAATCCTGCTCCACCTAAAAAGATAACACACATACATCTCTCCAGGCTATGCTCTGCGTTCCAGGGCAAAGGACAAAGCCGTTGGTCCCATTGGGTCTGAAAACTCTTGACGGACCTTAATGCAGAGATACTAGATAAACTCACACCTTATGCAACAGCACACCCTGACCAAAAATAAAAGCATGTTTAGAAATGTATTTTGTAATGTCAACACACATTTTCATCACAATATATTTGTTACATTTCCTGCAGTTCTAAAAATTATCTTCTGTATTGCTTTTTTACTTCTTCATAAGAAATGAGCAAGGTTGTTTTGCTAAGGCGACACAAAAGCTCACCTGAGAAAACAACAGAACTGTGTTGGGAGTCATTTGTGTATTTTCCTTACAACTCTACTTTCCTCTTCAACTTCACCTTACCAACTTGGTATTTTTCAAGCCATATTCAATTCTAAATCCATCTTTGAAACACTTTCCAAGTCCCTTAAGCCTGTTATGCTTGGTCCCATCCATGTTTTTATAGAAATATCCAATATTACAAGTATATTCACTTGTTGCAGGTCACTATTCTAAGCATCAAGCCAGGACAGTTAGAAAACTAAATTCCATTCAACATTCTTTTCAGGTATGTCTGAAATATACAGCCAAATAAGGTAAGCCTTTGAGAAACAATATAAATGAGAATTCTAAATCATTTGGTTGAGAAAATTTGATCAGGCAGGGAAAACTAAGAATTGTTTCATCTTGGTGGGAAAAGATACCAATAAAAATAAGTCTTTTAGTATGTAGGAAATGTTCAACAGAAATAAAAAGAGACTGTGATTATTTTTTTCTCCATCTTCAGTAAGAGGAGGAAAAGGAAGGACCTACTCAGAAAACTCAAGTTAGATAACAATAAATAGGACCTAGGAAAATGGACACTATACAGAAAGAGTGGAGAAAGACGTCTAGTTCTAATAAATCGAATAGCTTGGATCCTAGCTCTAAGAGTTTGGTAGGTTTGTTCTCAACACACCTGGTAGCATGGCTTCCTCCAGCCCTCTGATCCCCAGGCACACAAGATAGGCCCTGCTGTTCAGTGCTGGCCACACACCTCAGGGCAGCCTGAGAACATATGCTGGGGTCCAGCCCTCAAGGGTCCTTGCTGCCTGTCTGTACTGCTACCAGCACTGAAGCTGGCTAATTAGGTCAGGTTTGCACAAGCTGCAGGCATAGCAGTGTGTATCTACACAAAAATACTACAGAGCTCAAGCACACAGATTATCACCGCTCACTATCTGCTTGCCAGCATAGGTAGAGCATGCAGCTGAGTAAGCGTGGGATGAGTGGCACATCAGTTCTGCTGGCTGATAAACCACGAACTATGAGGAGATAGTTGATACCAGGCACATCGAACCCTCAGCCCACAAGCAGCTCATGCTGTGGCTGTCCCCTGCCTTCATGGCAGCCCTGGGAACTCACCCATCTCACAGCAACAACCAAACCACCCACTGTCTCAGCTGAAACCAAGACATGGGGAGGGTGTAGGGCAGTGCTAACTTCACCTCTTGCACCTGCCCCGTGTCTGTGTTACGTGTTACATGCATTTGTGCTCCTCGGTGAGTAAAACACAGTGATTACCATAATAATATTTCAACTTACCTACTGGCTTCTCAAAAGAAAACAGAACCTCAAAAAAGAAAAACTGTGGGTGAAAGAAGAGCGTTCAACAAAAAATGGTCAGAGGACATTTTTGTCAAGACCAATAATATGACACTATGCTTAATTTGCAAGGAAATCATGTCAGCTTTCAAAGATCATAATTTGAAAAGATACCGTAAGCTGAAACATGCTGCCAAATTTGATGCATATCAAGGAATGCTTCGTAAGGACAAAATAGTAGAACTGAAAAACAGTGTCGTCTCAACATTTTTTAATGTTGAATGTTAAAACTTAAATGCACTCTGTTATAAAAGCTAGTTGTGTGGTAGCAAATCTGACTGCAAAAAAAATCATGCATGGAAACTGTGGCAGAAGAATACAGATTAAAAAAATGGATTTTTCTAAAATCAGTTTGTTTCACCAGACTATAGCCAGGCAACTTGAAGAAATAGGAAACTATCAAAAGAACTTTGGAGAGCAAAGATGCTAATTTCAAATTTTATGCTTTGGTGATAGATGAAAGTACTGATGCTATAGATTAGCCTCAACTTGCCATTTTCATTAGAAATACATAATAATAACAAACATAATGTCACTGAAGAAATGACTTCTTTGGTGCTATTAAAAGACACAACCAAATCTCTAGATTTGAACAAAGCAGTAAAAAGTACATTAAAGCAATTTTCTTTAACCTTTGTCAACATGTGTGGTATAACTACAGATGGCACCTCAGCAACGGTTGGTAAAAAGAGAGACATAAAATGAATGGAAGACAGTGCAATTGCTGCCAGCAGCTCGTGTTTGGTGAACTATCACAGTATTGCACATCAAGGAAAGTTACATGTGAAAGCTTCAAAAATGGATAATGTTGTGCAAATCTTCATCAAAGCTGTGAATTTCATAAAGCCCAGGGGATTTATTCATTGCCAATTCCAGGAGTTCCTTAAAAGTATGGATGCTGATTAATGGGGGCATCATTTACTTTTCTGAAGTGAGGTGGATAAGTCAGGGTGAAATGCTAAGATTTATAATTTTCAAAATGAAATTAAGGCATTTATGGAATCAAAAGGAAAATCTGTGCCAGAGCATGAAGATTAAAAATGGCTCACAGATTTTTGGTGGATGTAAATGAGTTAAATATGTGTCTGCAAGGTGAAAACCAACTTACCTGTATTATCTTTCAAACCATATCAGCACTCAAAATGAAACAAATTATGGCAAGCTCAAGTTATGGCAGACAATTTCATGCATTTTGATTATTGGCTGAGCACAATCCCATGAAAAGCAAAAAAAACGCAGCTTAGCCTTCTGTCCTGATAAAGGAATTCGAGAATAAGTTTCAAGATCACAAAAAAAAATCTTTTTTTTTTTTTGTTACATTTGCATCTCCATTTTCAACTGACGTAAATACATTACCTGCAAATTTTCAAATGCAATGTATAGAGTTGCAGACATTCACCTCAAAAATTTAATCATGTCTCTTTACTAGGCTTTTATAAGCCCTCTCTTACTAGAGAGAAATAACCACCTCATGATCACGCGTGATTCATGTCATCCCTTTTTGGCATTACGTACATTTGTGAACAACTGTTATCAAGGATGAAGTACAGGAAGAGC
Source organism: Pavo muticus (assembly GCA_016647715.1). Taxonomy (NCBI): domain Eukaryota; kingdom Metazoa; phylum Chordata; class Aves; order Galliformes; family Phasianidae; genus Pavo; species Pavo muticus. The sequence goes on along the minus strand of JACDJE010000079.1, from coordinate 1,843,213 downwards.
AAAATTTCATCAAAAATCTCCGACGAACACCTTGAGAAGTCATAAAAAAATTCAACCACTTCCATCAAACCAGATTGATATACTGGTTTCATGAAAACAATGTCAAATATTCTACTAGATTTGTTTTATGTGCTCTCTTTAAAAAAAAAATAAGCTCATGAGTCAAGATCAAGACAGGGAGATTATTTACCAGTTACCACAATGGGCAAAAAAATCTTGACTGGGGGAATTATTTTTTTCCATTTAAAATGAAGTTGGATGGTAAGAAACAAGATCATCAACCAGAACACCTTTCCCCCACCCTATGCTCTTTTCCCAAGCTCAGCTTCACTCCTTCACTCCCAGCTCTTCTATCTCCTTCCCCAGCCCAGTCTCTGGTCAATCCATAGTAGCACCTTCTCCTTATCCTCCACTGACCTTGGTCTTTGCTGCGCTCTTTCTCACATTCATCTGTCCTCACTCCCCACACCATCATGCAGTGCTTTGCTCTTTTTTAAGTACATTTTCCCAGATGGACCACCAGCATGGCTGAAGGTCTCTGCAGCGGGGATGTTGGAGCTGTCTAGAACCGCTCTGTCCAGCACACAGAAGTCCCCTGGCCTCTCCTCACAGGGCTCCCCTCCTGCTATCAACAGCTTGCCACCTACACCTGCTACAAGGACATTTAGCTTCTTTGTCCGTAAGCTTAAACACAAAACATAACTCTGCTAGTGAGACCACTCTTGCTCCCGCCTTTTTAAGCATATTCTTTAAATTCTTGTTGTTGGCTTCCTCAGTTGCATGTCAAGGGCAAAAGATGAAAAATCAGGGTTGTGGCAATGGTCAGAGCAGTACGGTATTACAGGACTGGTGTCAGAACTGTGCAATGGGAGGAGGAGCACCCAACCATTGGGTGTTACTGCATCAAGTGGTTCAGTGAGTGTTGGGGAACAGTATAGTGCAATGTAAGCACACTGCTTAAGAGTCAAGTATCCACAGAACTATACCCAGTCTATACTCCACATCAAACTAGACTCTTGCTCCAAAGAAGGAGACCAGCAATAAGTAAGAGTAGGAAATCAAGGAACCAAGATAAGGAATGATTCAGTAAGACTGATTCTTCAGAAGTACCTATAGTGTAGAATATTCACATTTCCCAAAATCATTTTGTGTATTATTTCCCTTCTTTTCTCCTCATCCCAGTTTTCTACTTGTTTAAGAATGTCAATATATTCATTAGCTTTTTATTATCAATAAATTACTCCATGTTTTGCAATTTCACAGACTTCTGGATAATAGCTCAAGACAGTACTGTATAAGTACTAAAGTACTAATAAAGGCATCCTAGATCAGAATTCTTTATTTCTGAAAGGACCCACAGTGGTTTCCCAGAATGGAAGAAACAGAGAAGACCGTTTTGTAAAAGAGAAAGCAAAAAGGGGAGGAGACAAGTGGAACCTCCCAGACACCCTGCACCTATTTCCTTCTGCTTCTCTGCAACACCCAGCTTCTAACTTGTCCAGTCTGCAGCATCTTAGACAAAGCTATGGAAGGTTAAACTAGAAGTGTGTAAGAAAAGGTAAGGAATAATAAATATTCTGTAGGAAGCACTGTTCTCTCTCTTCTCCAGAGATGTGTTTTTGTCACTGAAACAACTGTTCTGTGCTCTTTCTTTCCTTCCTACTATTTCTGACCTCAGACTTCTTTTAGAAGTTTAAAAACTGATCTTAAATTTTTTGTTTGTTTTGTTTTATTCTTGTTCTTTAGTTTAGAAGAGTAATTCGGACGAATTTTAGATGTTGTGGTTTCCTGCTTGAGCAAAATACACTTACTGGACAACTATAGAAAGAAAACTGCAGAAGTTACACAGTAAGTACATGCATATTGGAATATCTTATGAAGAACTGATGGCTTAGTCTGATACCATTTCATGTTTCTGAGGCATTTGTTTTATACATTATATGATCTATAATCTACTAACATAAACTGTTCCAGACCTTCTGTTAAATTTTTGGACATGAAAGCTAGCTGTTAGGAGATTGCGCTGAATTAATCCCAGGGAAAATGTCCTCAAAGAAAGTATTCTGCAGCAATGATATGGTAGAGTGACACTGTGTTAGAAAAGTGTGTCTTTAAACTATTTCAGTGAGTCAGAATCATTAAATAGCCTAGCCAGTAACATGAAATCTAGAAACACTGCATCAAAACTGGGAAATGAAGGTATCCCGTTCTAGAGCTTTCTTTCATTAGGGGTTATTCCAAACTCTAAAACACAGAGTAGCTGTTTAAAAGGACATAAACCTATTTGCTTCTATTTTAGGAGTACATTGTGCCTCCATTACCAAGTTTATGTTTGGTGGAATTCAAAATCGTACTTTTACAATCATAAAGGACCAATGGCTGGTCACAAAACATTGCTGGGCTGAATACAGTCTGACTCAGAGAAGTACTTTGGTTTCAGTTTCCATTCCCAGCTTTCAGACACTCTGGGTGGAGTTTCTACTGTGTATGATAGCAAGTTTTGTTTTGACGTACAAACTGAGTTCATCTTCATCTGCACTCCTAAATTTGATGTCATTTTGAAGAACTAGGAACTAGTTTTCCTTCTTTTCCTGAGAGCAAAGGGGACAGTCCCTTAAGAGCAAAGACATCTGCAGGTTTCCCCAGCTTGCTCCTTGCATTTCCTTCTGCCCTGACAGTTCATTAGTTAAACTGGGAGACCAAAGCTATGAAAACAACAATATTCCAGCACAAGCTGTAATAAACCTTTACTACTGCTTCTTATTAAAGTATACAATTTAGGAAATCATATAATAGATTGAAGAACACATTTTGCTAGCATAGTAGAAAATAAAATTTCTTCACTGGAAAAATATCTAAGAAGTTATTTTGTCTCAAGAACAATCCACTACCAGCAAGAAAAGTACATGGAGTGGAATATTACCACTAGTGCAATGACTGCAACTGACTGTAATTCCATAAAAAAGTAAATATTTCAGGAAAAAAAAATAATAATTCTATAACTGAAAGTATAAAGTAAAATTGGACACTTTTCAGTAAAAACCTTCCTTTCCCTTCCTTTCCCTTCCTTTCCCTTCCTTTCCCTTCCTTTCCCTTCCTTTCCCTTCCTTTGCCTTCCCTTCCCTTCCCTTCCCTTCCGTTCCCTTCCCTTCCTCTAAGTTTATGGAAAAAGTCCACTTTTACTAAGAACAAGAGAATTGTAAGATGCTCTACTACTTGTCACTCATCTCTACAAATGCTGCTGACCTGCTTGATTTTGTTTGAGAAAGCGTTTTTGAATGCTTAACATACTGAACAGGTAATATGGAAAAGATCTTCCTTTCATTTGCAATAGCAAGAGTTGAATAATCACAGCAGTTTATTTCTACCTTACTGTCTCTTTGCAGTGTTATTCAGACAAATCGAGTACCTAACCACATCTAAGGAAGAAAAAAGGTTGAGTCTCTGTGTGCATTTGATTTTGCTTCTCCACCAAATTGCAAGCTTTATGATAGCCACTTGTGGGTGTGTTTCATACTGGACAAACTAAATGACTGCAAATTGGTGTCCGATGATGACAAATAGACATCAGTCACAATTTTTTATGTAGTGTCAGCTATGGAAGCAGTTTGAAAAGAGGATTCAAATAAAATTGTTCCGTAAGAAAAGTAGCATGTCTCTTAGAAGCAGCTAATGCCTTGTATGTGATCTGACTTTACATTCCCCTGATGTCCTCTAATTGAACTGTTATATTCCATGTGGCATATTACACAAATGAAGAAACTAACGGTGGACAGCAGCAAGGAAATGTGAGTTGTTCAGTAAATAGGCTATTATAAATTAGTATTAGTAACATTGTGATTTTTTTTCCTTAAAGAATGGAAAATGCAAACACTGAGAAGAAAGAGAAGTTACATTTATATCAACATATTGAAAAGTGGACAACAGAAGAAGTCAAACAATTCTTAATTGAAGATGTTAATATTGACCAGAAATATGCAGAAATCTTGTATAGCCAAGATGTAACTGGTTCTACTTTGAAACTGTTGACTAAAGCAGATCTTGTGGATATGGACATACCTCATGGGCCTGCTGTTCAAATCATTCATTTCCTGAAAAAGCATGGTATTCTCGCTGAAAGTTCAGACCAGGCTATGGGACAAGAAGGCAGTGAACGGTGTCTTGATGGAAAAGAGGATGGAAAAATTGCAAAGAAAGAGTGCAAGAACTATGGGTCGTTGAACCCCAGTATATTGCAGGATTCTGAAATGGAGCCTACAGAGAACAAAAGAGCAGTAAAGACAGCTGATGAGAATGTACCAGAGCAGTCACTGTCAAGCAGCCAACACCCAACCAGAAACATGTGTATGCCACATCCTTTTGATAATTTCAGTGATGGTACTCGATATACGCAGCATAATATTCTTAATGTTCCTGAAACAGGGCCACTCAATCTCATTGATCCAGCACATGAATTCAAATTACTTACCAACACAGAGAATGCACGAGAAGAGGATATTAAGATGAAATTCAGCAATGAAGTCTTTAGGTTTGCTTCAGCCTGCATGAACTCTCGCACAAATGGCACTATTCATTTTGGAGTGCGTGACAATCCACAGGGGGAAATTGAAGGAATAAAAGTTACCAAGAAAGAAGTCTACATTGACCATTTTAATAAATATATTGAAAAGTACTTTGTTGGGGAATACATCAGAACTGCAAAAGCTTGCATTAGAGAGCCTAGATTTGTGGAAGTATTATTACCAAACGGAACTCCATCAGATATGTTTGTCATTGAAATAGATGTGGTTCCCCAAAACTCCATATGTGGTACAAAATACTTCTCTACTAACATGTATGATTTTAAGAGCAAGGGTTGGAGAAAAGCTGTCTTCATCCGGGATGGAGCTAGTTCTAAAAATATTGGTACAAAAGAAGGTACAAAAGAATTTAAAACATTTACATGTACTTTGACATCTTTAGCAGACTCTCGTAAAAGAGCAGAAGAAGAATATAACTTAAAGCAAAAGAAGACAACACTTGAAGGACGAAAGCTAGTTAGTCTGCTCACTGGCAACAGAGACATGCTAGATGACTCTTATTATGACTACTACATTTTGGTAACAAACAAATGCCTTCCAAGTCAAACGTCACACTTAGACTTTTTACAGGAAATAAAATGGTTTGCTGTCCTTGACTTTGATTTTGAATCAGAAATGAATGGTGTACTTAAGATTTACAAAAAAAATTTAAATGCCAAAATTCACTTCCCATATCATTATGAAAACAAGGTGGGTTCAGTTGCTGAACAAGCTGAAAAGCTGAATCTGCATCAGGAGACCAACTGGATTTTCTGCAATGGTGGATCAGACTCAAAAGGCAATAAAGAACTACCATTAGATCCTACTCTGTGGCAACGAGATAGGGCTGCTGAAGTCAGAAAAATGATTTCATTTCTGTCACACAAGGATGTAAAGCAGAGTGGAAAGTTTTTAATAGTGTTTCTTTTGCTTTCCCGAGTGGAAAATCCATTGGATCCCTTTACTGAGACGTTTGTTACATTTTACCAAGAATTAAAGGGACTAGAAGACACGGTCTGCATTTGCATTGGTACGGGTACATACCAGCGATGGAAAGACCTTCTTCATGCTAGAGGTATTAAAGAGGAAGAACTTTCAAACAAATGTGTTTCTAATTTAACCCTGGAGATGGTAAATGGTACCATCACAAGAGCAAAATCAATGACAAAGTCTTCCAAAAGACTTCTGCCCTCTGTTGGTGGTTCTACCACTCTCCTAAAGAAGGAAGAAGATTTCGTGGAAGCATTGGAAATCCTATGTGAAAATGAATGCAAGGACACAGAAATAGAGAAGGATGAAGAACGGTTTAAAAAATTCATGAAAGAGAGGGAAAAAGCTTTTTATCGAGGTGGTAAAGTGTCATGGTGGAATTTTTATTTTTCTTCTGAAAATTATACATCAGTTTTTATCAAAAGGGATCGTTATGAAAACCTTGAAAAGCTAATTGTGTCTTTGTCAAACAGTGCTAATCAGTCACCTGTAGAAACTGTCAACCTTTACCACCATCCTGGCTGTGGTGGGACAACATTAGCTATGCATATCCTCTGGAACCTCCGAAAGGAATTCAGATGTGCCGTTCTGAAAAACAAAACAGGTGACTTTGGAACACAGCTGACAACTTTAGTCACCTATGGAGCAAACAACGACAGTGGCTATTTACCAGTGTTACTTCTTGTGGATGATTTTGAAGATCAAGAAAACGTCTATCTTCTGCAGAAAGAAATTGAGGAAGCTATAACACAGAAATGCATTCCATATGTAAATCCTTTAGTGATCATTCTAAACTGCATGAGATCTCAGAATCCTGATGAAAGTTCCACAATCAACCCCTTGAATAGCATTTCTTTGAAACAGACTCTTTCTGACAAAGAGCAGAGAGCCTTTGATCAGAAACTAAAAGATATTGAAAAGATGCATCAAAATCCTGACAATTTCTATTCATTTATGATTATGAAGAAAAACTTTGATCCAAAGTACATAGAAAAAGTGGTAAAAAAAACCTTGCATAACTTGAATATAGCCTCAAAACCAGCACAACTTGTTTACTATCTAACACTGTTAAACTCTTACGTAGGAACATCTACGCTTTCAATATCACTATGTGAAGAATTCTTGGGAATTAATTCTCGAGAGACTGGCAACAAAGACAGACTGATAGAAAAAATGGGAATTTGTTCCAATATTCTAATGTATGTTCAGATACAGGAATACACAAAATACCGAGGTCTACGTGTTGTTCACCCATTGATAGCATCGGCCTGCCTAACAGAATTTAAGCTAATCTATGACTTGTCTAGGAGTAAAATAATATTGCAGTTATTGAATGAGGATTTATTTTATGAGACTTCATTACAGAAAAACAAACTTATTTATGACATACAAACCTTGCTGATTACTAGACAGCGCAAAGAACATGGTGATGAGTCAGACACGTTGTTTTCCCCTTTAATTGAAGCCATTCAAAGAGAAGAGAAGTCTGGTAATGCGGAACGTGTGTTAAGACAAGCTTCCGATAGATTTAAGAAAAATGCTCTCATTTGCCAAGTCTTAGCAAGATACTTTTACATCAAAGAAAAAAATTTTGACTTAGCATTATTCTGGGCCAAAGAAGCCAGGCAGCGAGCACCTCACAATTCATACATATCAGATACACTAGGTCGAGTCTTTAAAAGTCAGCTAAGATACTGGGTAGACCACAATGTAAAGAGTGCAAATTTAACAGCTGAGAAACTGGAACGTTTGCTAGATCTTGCTCAGAGTGCTTCACAAGCTTTCAGAATATCTCAGCAGCAAGCTGAAAATGAAGAAAAAGAACGTTTGCAGCGTCAAAAGCTTAAAAGAAAGTTTCAAAGTTACAATACTTCTGGTTATCTGGGAGAGATAGAAACTGGTCTTTATATAATTGATGTCCTTATGCTTGTTCCTTTTATCAGCAAAGAAGTCTTGCAGCGTAGAGAAAACATGATAAAGCATCTATCAGAAATTAGTGGTTTAAACATAGAGAGTGAAATGTTTGCAGCACTTAAACGTTATTCCAGCTTTATAAATAATTTGCAATCACATTTGAAAAGGGCATTTGATTTTTTTGAAGACTACTTTGTGTTTTTCAAAACACAGATGAATGAAAAAGAAATTGCAGAAGCAAACATATACAAGAAGGTTCAAGAATGCTTTACCAAATACACAAAAATATTTTGTGATTGGAATATTGATCAACTGAGAAGTCAACAGCTCTTAAGGCGGCCCCTGACTCAGGAAATAGAAGCATTCAGAAAGATGGTGGAGGCTTCCAAAGCAGACTCGTTTTCTGGACTTTTGGCTTACCTTTACAAAAATCACAGAAATGATGACAGAGAAATAGAAAACATAGTATATGCGTATGCGCTTTTGTGTGATGAGAATTCACAAGCAACACTAAAAGAAAAACAGAATTTTATTTTGGCAAATGTTGTTCTGAACTGCATTAATCCTAGATCCACTGAGTTACATCGTTTTGAAGAGCTGAGAATTCAACTTCTAAGTATTCTCGACAGAGTGGAACCAAATTCGTACTGTGTAGAGCCTTTCTTTCTTGCCTCTTTGTTGTTCTGGCCTGAAAATAGAAAACAACTAAATGAAGATTCCAGGAAGATGGAATACTATCTTATGCGCCTAAGTGAATCTTTCAGAAAGCTCTATGGAACTGTGCATCATTCCAAGCAACCTCTGGCTCATTTCTATCTTGCAAAAGGCAGTGGTCTGAACAGATTTGTTCACAAAAGAAAGATAGACCAGCTTTTTAGCTTACTTCCAGAACAAAAACTGAATTCCCTCTGGCAGAAAGGAAATATCTGGAAGGAAAAGGCTGTTCATGATCTTTTGCTTCCTTTAGATGGGAGAGCTGAGGGTACAGTTATCTATGTAAACTATGGCAGCAATGAACCCTTCAGGATACCAGTGCAGCCTGCTCTTTCATGCCTACTGAAAAATGGCCCAAATATACAAAGAGTGTCTTTTTACCTTGGTTTTTCTATTGCTGGTCTCGTGGCATACAACATACAAAGGCTGTAATTAGAACAGTAAGAGTTGCATTTTCATATAAATTATATATATGAATAAAATTATAAAACATAATATTTAGAAAACAAAAACATAATATTTAGAAAATGTGGTGGAATTTAAATGCTATGACTCTTAACAACCCTGCTTTGTTAGCTTTTTTGCCATAACTTCTAGGGAAGGATGCTTCACCACTATCCTCATACTTTTGCACAATGTAAGAAGAAGGAATATATATTATAAAACATACATCATGCAACGCTTCCTGATGCTCCTTTGTACCTGGTGAAATCTCAACACAAGAGGAATATAAATAGCTATTTTAGTTTCAAAGCACTGTGAGGTTTTTTTTGCTTTTCTCATTGTACATGTTTGAATAATGTCATGCATTTGTTTACAGACCTTTACTAATAACCAAGGTGTGCATCTTGCTAGATGACAGAAGCACTTTTAATTCCTCAGGGCATTACAAAATCTATGATCGTTAAAGATGCAGCTATTTTCTGCTCCATAGTAAAAACAAACCTGTTTGAAGCCAATTTAAATGTATTTTATTCTTTTGTGGTGGGTCTGCTACTGCTTTTTAAAAAAATAAAAAGATACCTTTTGGCCTTTCTTTTCATAATAAATTTCATGAGTTCCTTCAAGTTCACTTACTGTAAAAAATATGCAATTTAAATACTTTAAATTATCATTGACTGCATTGGCTTCCTCGTGTGTATAAACCTGCCTGCTTTGTTTGGACACAATCAATGTTCCAAAAACAATAAAGTACACTGATGTGAAACACCAGAAACACAAAATTACTGCTATCCAGCAGGGAGGAGGCAGTGTGCAAAATGTAGCATTTTTCACTATATGCAGTTCATGAAAACTGGAGGAGTTTGATGCGATTAACTTCTTGAGAAAGGTCTGCAGGATAGATCTTTTATCAGCCCGCAAGTCCTCTTTGCTCCTCGTGTCAGGCAAGGAGGCAAGCAAAAATAAATGACTTCTCAGAAGAAGGCTAGTAAAAATTACTGACAAAAAGAAAAAGAATAAAGCAGCGTGCCATTCTGCTGTAGTGCAACTCTTTCAGTTGCAAATGTGGAAAAGTAGGTTTACTATGTAATGCAGACTGCTCCTTAGTCAAAATATATTTCTTTTGGCAACTTCCTTTTGCAGTAACAATTTCCCACTGACTGCACACTCTGTTTTATCATGTATGCATTTTGTTTCTAATGGTATACTTTTGTTTCAGGTAGGATGCTATAGGATGTTGAATAGTAGCTCACAATTTGTTTTAATTAATTCTTAGGAGGTCACTGTACAATTTAACATTGTCTGTTTACCTTTCCAAATAAAGATTTACAGCAAATAATTTGCCTTGTCTTCTTCAACTGGAGACTTCAGTCTTCATCTCAGTCATGTTTCATAAGAATTGCAACTTTAAGTAATATTTGAAAAGAGCAGTAGCTGAGGGGCAGGTTAAATGGAGGAGACATGAACAGGTGACATGTGAAAGGGAAAATCATTGGGGACATGGCTGGAGATGCATTGCTGGAAATGAGCGATGCAGGCTGAGGCTGGGACACCACTGAGGGAATGAAGCATAACTCAGATCAACATATAGGAATCAAATCAGGAAGAAGGAGCAGTGGAAAAGATGACAAAAATGATAAGAAGGACAAGTAGCAAAAAGAAAACACTACACACAGACACCAACATCCTTTGCTGCCATTCACATTACTAGAAACACTGGGTAGGACTGAGTATGACACCTGGTGAAGACAAAGTTGGATACATAAAGAGGTGCTGGACTGAAATTCTGCCTGAAGAAAGGGGAAAAAATGCATTTCCCAATGATGATCTTTAAGGTCCCTTCCAACACAAGCAGTTCTACAATTCTAAGTGTTTGCTTAGCTGTCTTTTTGGTTTGTCAACAGTCCAATTGGAAATTAAAAGTTATTTTTAAGTTGGCAATAAGTTAAATTAAGTTAAATTGCCCAGTTTGAGACTGTTTTGCTTGTAATGTGCCCGTTTACTAATAACCCTTGTGTTCTGGCATAGTGGATTATGTGCTAGGCACACTACATGCCTATGAGAGAGTACGGAAGTAGATTTTATTATTTTTATACACCAATCCGTTTGTTATAAAATTGTATTTTTATCAGTAGTCGCTCATTAATAAATACAGGTATTTTATAACATCCTTAACTGTGCAATGTAGAACTATATTTCATGATACATATCATATGCAAAGGTCAACCGAATTGCTCTTTACAAGTATTTCCTATTTTCCATTACTTTGTAAGATGGCTTATAACTCCACTAATCACTGCATTTGAAAACTAAACTCTCCCATGCCAAATATCTGCCTCAGATTTATTTTGTATTAATTAAAGTCTAAGAGCTTAGTAACTTCAAAGAGTGAGGTCAAGAAAAAAATATGCTGTAGCGCCCATGCTAAATAACTCTTCCAGCTTTTTCCATCATGCTCAGGTATTCTTTGGAGGAGTTTAAGACATTTTTTACTCTGGTAGGAGAAAAACGGTGGAGGTGAAGGGAAACACAACTACATGAATTTGGTTGCAAAGCCTGAAAAGTCTGTCATTTATATATGGGCTTGTGCAAACTTGGATTTTTATATCCATGACTATGCAGATGGCAGTCCCAGAAGCTGCAGGTCCAGAGTATCACAGGCCAAGTCTAAGCTACCAGTGCTGAGACTACAAACCTGGAGGAAAGAGCCCAACTCAGTGTGGTTGTACAGAAGCTGAGGCCAGGTGTGTAAGGAGAGGGAGGGAGGCCCAAGATGCTGTTTGACTTTCACAAGCCATGGCAGCGCTACCTCAGCAACTCCCTCCATTGTGTGGTCCAGCTGTTGGAGGAGCCAATGTCCTGCACCCAAGCCGCCTTGGGAGACTGTGCATTTCTGGAGGAGCCCAGTCCCACTCCTGCCATGGCTGGGACTGCAGGAGAGGAAGCACAAATGTCCTCTCAGTTCAGCCAACTCCTGCTGATGCCATAGTCCCATCCCTAAACAATCAAAGGTTTTATTTCAACACAAAATTGTTTGGCACAAGGCCTTCTACAGGAGGAAAAAAAAAAAAAAAAAAAAAAGTGTGAGACCTAAAAGCTTAAGGTTGATATAAACTAAAATATCTGTGGGATAAGAAAATAAGGGAGAACAAATTTTGTTATAAATGAGAGCTGGACTTACCTACAGCATTGTTGGGGCAGGAAGGCCTGAGCTAGAAGCCTGAGCGGGCTCCTGCCAGCAATCGCAGCACATGCAATCGCTACAGGTGCTCGAGGAGAGAGGGGCCTGAGGGCTTTGGGTGTGTGTGACGACTCATGTTTACAAAAACAAAACAAAACAAAACAAACAAACAAAAACCCGTAGTTCTTACTGCCTATCCGCCCCAGAACATTAAAGGGACCAGGACACGAAATGGCAGGCTCAGGGCTGCGGACGGGCAGCAGGCGGTGCTGTGGCTCTGCGCAGCCCGTGGGACCGCTCGAGGGCGACGGGAAGCTCGGCTGCCGCCAGCTGGGCGAGGGGTGCCGGGCGGTTCGGTTGCCGCAGCTGTTCCGCAGGCAGAGACCTCTCCTCTGCGTGAGGGGAGCGGGAAACTGCCACCCAGACGGGACTGGGGAGCAGCCGCAGGGAGCACCCTTCAGCTACAAACACTGTTGTACCCAGCACAGAGCCACGCCGGGGTGCTTTCTGCAGAGCCTGGTCCAGAAGGCAACGAGGGAAGAGTTAATGCATCCAGAGTGAAAAACAGTTGTGCTTCCTCTCCTGGGGTCCCAGGCGTGGCAGGAGCAGGGCTGGGCTCAGCTAGGGGCCTTGCCTGTGCTGAGGAGTGCCTGCAGCACCAGGAGTTTGTCACTTCGGGTTGATATGGTCTGCAAGCACAGCTGTCATACAGTGAGGGGAGTGTTGGCTACGACAAGGCCTTACTGCTTGAATTGAGGGCTCCGTGCTGCAGAAAGCTTTTTTAGTTTCCTTTTGCCTACTGGAACCACAAGCCTTCAGTTTGTGTAACGTGTCACAAGACTACTTCTGACTTCCTCTTCATATGCATTTGCGTGTTCTTTGCTTTTGCTTAAAAGCACCAGATGAAAAACTTGCTCTTTCCTATAGGGCTCTACTAGTTCTTGCAGAGCCTGCACTTTGGATGCTGTGTCTGAACAGAGACTGAGCCAGGTTGTATCACTACCTTCCATGCAGCTATGGCTGCCTTGGGAGGGGCCGGGCTTCGCAGTAGGGGTGGAAGAGAAGACTAGCAAGCTACAGCAGCAAGAAATGCAGTAAGAGTTATGAATTAATAATGGTAATAATGAGGAGGAGTGAGACAGTAGGGAAAAAAGATGACCTATCCTCTTGCTAGTTTCCAGCCCTCTTTGGTGGTAACTCCTGTGTTTTAAATTTTTTAACTTAGGGAAATGAGAATAAGAGCACATGCTGACTTTATAAATTCAATCAAGATGGATTCACTTTGTGCGTGATCGGAAGTGTGTGCTGCAAGGAGACAAAACATGCAAAGAGTTACAGAGAATACCTCAGACATAGTCGATACTGTGAATGAAAAGTTGAATGAATTACCACCTCCTGAGAGGCTGATCAGTGGAATGTGAGACCCCAGCAGCTGAGATCCTTGGTAAAACTTCCATAGGGATCAGCCTGTAGAAATCTTCAGGATAATGATGATCAGAGTGGCCACAGGGAGCTATGTGTTGATACATGGATGTGCTCTCCCAAAAGGCCAAGAGTTACAAAGAAAGGGAAGGAGTGAGAATGTTGTTAAAAGGAGAAACAAAATGAAGTTTTAAAGTCAAGCCTGTTTATGCTATTTGTAACAAGCCTGGCAAGTATGGTTTCTACATCAGAATAAGAAAATACAGCTAATATTTGTGGTTAAATTTCTTCAGCCTGCAGTTGTCATAAAAAGGTAAGTATCACAAGAACCAGAATGAGCACAATAGCATAGAGAAATCGCCCTTCTTGAGAATGAGATGAAATGTCACAAACTTAGGATCCATAGTGAACTAATAAGACTAGTTGAGGGAAGAGACTGAAGGGAAGGGAAAGGAAAAACATCTCATTACCACTGTAATTCACAGGCTTTCCTGCGATAAACAATGTTGTTTTTTTTTTTTTTTAATATTGACATGAACATGGCAGTTTGGTGAGTAAATTCTTGTTTATAACAAACAAATTAAAATGAAACACTTAGTATGCAATGACCATGTTCAGACTCAAAAAATATTTACTGAGTTAAGCTGAGATTTAAGGTAGTTGCTTTTCACTTTGCTACTGGGTTAAGAAAACATTCCTGTTACCTAAGATGACTATTACATCTTGCAATTTCAACTGCTGAGGAGTTCACCCCTGATTTATAGTCTTGAATGAGATAGGCATTTAAAAACCAACATCTCAGAAGCAAATTATGAGAAGATTGCTGACAGGTGTTGGTCCAATATGAGGTTTCTTGTTTTGTTTTTATTTAGTCAAGTTCATGTCTGATACAAGCAGGATATATTTTATATATATATATATATATATATATGTATATGTATATATGTATGTATATATGTACTTCAAATGGCTATGTCTATGTTGTCTTTCTCAATTATTAAGTCCCAAGAGGTTGTAAAGTTATATCTGCTTAGTTCAGTGGCTTTGCTAGTTTCCCTGTGTTGTTTTTTTTTTAGCGCTAAAGCTAAGATAATTAATGGCCAGAATGCTGGATTCCATTCTGGCCTGTAAATCTTCAGCAGAACTGGTGCTGAAGTTTCAACAACAAAATCATTATTGTGAATGATTACTGAGCCAGAGAAAACCATTGAGAAGTGAGAAGATTCGGTGGGAGATCTGTGAGAGACACTGGGATGGGATCTTGCTATAACATTTTTAGAGAGCTCCGCCTCAGAGAAGCACAGCACTCCAGTACTGCTTCGGGGCTTGGGGAAACAGACTGCAGAACTGTGCAGGAGCAGTGCACTCAAAAACTGTTCAAAGGAAATGAATGCTATGTTTAAAGCAATAATCCCTGTGGCTGATTTACATGTGTTCCAGCGGGTAAATTAGCCAGTGTTTTTCTCATACCGTGACTCAAGTGTTTTCAGTACCTCAGGCCTTTTGTTTTTCAAAGGTTACTATTCCAGAAGGAAGGCAGAGATTCTGCATATACATTGGCCCTACCTACTCCTAACAGAAGTGCAGTCACCTCTTGTGCCGTGATCTCCAACAAAGAGAGACGGATACACAGTTGGAGACAGTTTGTGACTCTCTAGCATGCATCTCTTTAGATACAACATACTCTAAGCTGTGTGATCTCCGTTATGTTCTAAAGTTTCAATATAGCCTTTCTCTTTTTACATGATTCTCTGACCTGCTCATGTATTAATAGCATACAAAGCCTGCCTTTGGAGCTGAAACTAACTCGGCCTTGTTGCATATCTTTCATTTTACCTCTATCTTTGTTTTATAAAACTCTCCCTAAGCTGTCTCTTGGAAAGAAATACATCAGACTTGTGTCCCCCAACAAAGCTGTGGTCTCTAAGGAAACTCGTGCATTAATTAAGGAGAAGTATAATGGGTATGGTTTTGTTTTGTTAACCAGTGTCCTAAGGAACATAATTTCACTTATATAAGTCTTTTACCCTCCTCTCACTAGCAAATATCAGCGCATTTCTGTTAACTGTCATAGAGGTATGTTCAAAACAATACTTAGGAGATAAAATTTTGTATTTTGAAATAGCAAGCAAATTGGCACTTGAATGTAATTTCTGTGGTAACTTGTCACTGCCTTCTCTGGTTACTGGTTGTTGGCCTCCTCCTCAAAATGTTCTAGTATTGAAGCCAACACCCATGGCCACACACTGGGTGTGCTTGGCAGCTGCAGGGCCCAGATGCCAACCACTGGAATGTATTTTATGTACCAGTGTCTCTGCCTGTGGCTTGGCTTCCTGGCCAGCCTTTAGCAAAGTCTCTTTAGACTCATCTGGCTCCAGTGCTCACTGCTGTTGCAGCTGTGGGACTAAAGAAAAAGCAAATTACAGATGAGCTGTCTCACCATTCCAGGAACTGCTTGCATCAGCTCCTAGCAAGATACATACACTGAGCCCTTTTTGCCTGTGAAAGAGATGTCCTTCTTGCCTGTATCCATTCTGTGGGTTGACAGGGGTTGAAATGGCAGAACATCCTTGGTAACCTGACAGACACCACAGAAAGGTATTTCTTGAGGTCAGGCATGGAAGCCACAGTCCACTGGACCCCTGAGAGAGGTAAACCTGTGAGAGACTCCAGCTTCTCTATCAGTTGTCTCTTGCAAATTCCTTTTAGATATGGCTTGAAGAATACAATATGAGCTTAGCACCAGATACTGCAGTTGCAATGGCTTGTGTCACTCAGCAGTTGTGGTGATCAGGGCATGGATTTATCTCTACTGTTCCACATAGATTTTTAGAAAAGAAGAAAGAAAAAGCACATGGCAAGCAAGTTGTCTCATTGTATGGGTGCATTTAACAAGTATGAGTGCATATCTTAATCGATGATCAGTTAGTTCAGCATATTACCATATGCTATCTACTGAGTTGCTTTTTGTAATATAATACTGATGCTTCTATATATTGGAGGGCTTTCAATCTTAACTCTTTCATTAGAGCATTCCATGTGGTTTCCCTTCACCAGTTTCTTCTAGATTTCTGCATTTGACAGGAAAGCTGGCACCTCACTAAAGACATACCACACAAAACACCAGAGATGCATTTTGCTACGAACCCACAATACAGTAATATTGATTGACATAGCTGAAGTTACATGCGTCTTACTCTGCTGGAGAAGCATCTCTAGAAACTGTTAAGAAGCCATGATAAGAAAATATTGATGTATCAGATACTGAAAAGCACAGTAAAATGAGATTGTATTGCAATAGATTAAATTCCTTTTAAGTGTCCAGAACGCTACAGGGGCTGATTTTACATCCCTTGCTCGCTCTTACTTTGGTGCACCCAGAGGTAAATTAATTAAAGGATAATCTCTCAGCTTGCAAGGTTGTATTTAAGAATGGCTGTAATCTGAAAAAAATACACACTAAGTTAACCATCTCATTTTCTGAATCTTATTTAAGAACTAGTATGTTGATAAGTAAAAGAGAATACATCTACTACATACGCTTTTGGACAGTGTATACGCAATCAAATGAAAAAGTATGCAAGATATTACTACAAGAAATGTCACTCTTTAGACTGATTCTTCTAACTTGAACTACTCATGGAGACTCGAAGTTTAGCTGAAGCACTGTGTAGATCTGTGGATCCTTACCTCTGTCTCTCAGCACTCCAGTGTGTAGCCGGGCCTTTGTGTGTTGTGAGATGTCAATGGATGTGAGGTTGCCCATCAAGAGGCTTATTTTGTTCATAGCTTCATTTACTTTATTTGGCATTGTTGGATCTTATTCTGAATCAGGGCAGGCTCAAAATAAGAAATGCACACACACAAAAAAAAAGAGACTGAGGAATAAAATTAATTTTCTCTGTCCATGCGTTCCCATGTACTGAAATGTGAATTAATTATCTCCTGATGTTATAATGTTTGACCATTCCTAATCTTTGCGCAGGTTTTTCAGTGCACTTTTTCAGTAAGGTATTTTTTGAATAACATTAAAATATGGAATTCTACAGTACATTAAGTGACTCTAAGAAAAGCATTGAGAACAATACTGCGGACATTTTGATGCCCCATAGGACCAATTCTATCCCCTTAACCTCACTGTTAGGGTCACATGAGGACAAAAACAATATGGCAAATATAATTTTCCTGTTGCTTTCTGACTAATCCTTACTAGGACAGAGAAAATTTTCAGTGCAAAGGGGGACTAAAAATTTCAAGGCAGTTTAGTTAGTGAGAAGGGAAAACAAAGTTGACATAGAGAAGATGGTGGTGTAGGAAAAGCCATTTATTAGCTGTATTTTACTTCTTATAATATCCCAAAGAGTATATCCAGTCAAATTAGTAGTAGAGAATGATTATCAGTGAGAGTGATGTCAGCTATGCAATGAATGTCTTGAAGCATGCTATTGGAATGCTCACTGAGACAGAAATCTTTGCAGTGCTTTTTCTGAAGTGGTTTAGATGTTTGTTTGCATCATATAAAAGCTTTCTATGAACTTGAGCAAGAATCTATCAGTAAGCTAGCCATGGGATGCATTCATCTGAACAGCCTGTTGTGACACATCTCTCAACGATGAGTATTCTCCTTATACAGAATTTGATTTTCACTATAAATATACCACCAGTGTTCTTAACATGCTTATCAAAATTTATGTATTTTCTTCTCATTATTTTAAATGCCTGGAAAGGTAAAATGAAGGTCTAGATAAACATAAGCTTATTTTCATAGAATAGAAGTGAATTCAATTTAATTGACTCTTGAAGGCATTAAGTCTGCTTGCAGCCCATGCCAATAGTTTTCCTCTGACAGAAAGCAGGGATAAAATAAAAAAACAGCCCAATAAAGTATATTACAGTCTCAAGGAACTGTTGAATGACCTCCCAGTGTCAGAAGAGTCAAACATTTCATTGTATGAGCTTGTCGTGGTTTGACAGCTACAGATTCCCTTTTGCTTTGATAGTTCAGCCATTTGTTGAGTCTAATTTTATCTTGATGTGCATAAATGCAACCAATTTTTATGTTTCAACAAGTGGTATCTAGGCATCCATGCCATCATGCCTTCTGTGAGTGGGAAAACTGCTTCTTTGCCACAGAGCAATTTCAGTGCTCACTGTGTGAATTTCTGACAGTCACGCAAAGTGGAGGTGTACACTTCTAAAGCGGTTTTAACAGCAGAGTGTTTCAACCAGTTTAAAATGGCTATTGTCCATTTTCAGTACCCTTTTAACATTTTGTTGCTTCTGGTTTTGTTTTTTTTTCAGTTACGTGAAGTAGTCCTTCCATTTACACACTTGAAAGAATTATAATGATGTTAAAATAATAATAATAATAATAATAATTAGCAGGGAATTGCAGAATTGACACTCCAGAGTCTTCTTGCACTGGTTTTACCTCTGTGTGGTTTCATTACTTCAGTGGAAGTGATTCTGAATTCATGACAGTTATGTTAATTTGAATAAGTAAGACTAGAAAAAGAACAGACAGCATGCTTCAAGTGTATACAGCTGTTTTTCAAGTGTGAGAAAAGAGTCCTCTTCATGTTCTGAATGCAGCTAAGCTCAGAGTAGATGCACACCTATTTTTCAGGTTTCCTCCAAATTAAGGAGGCATTCACTGCCAGTCAAATTTGAAGGTGAAATGTTCATTCTCTTTTACTCTGAATGACCATGAAGGATGCCAGGTCACCTTCTATTGAAGTAAAATTTGCATGAGACCCCTGGTCAGATTGTTCTTCCCTACTAAACAGCACTGCTATCTGTTAGTGATTGTATATATGTGCAATGTAGATGCATGTGTTCACAGATATTGAGTATATGATGTACCTACATGCATAGTTTTTCAAGACGTGGGTCGGTACAGTATATACACACGTACCTTCACAGATGTGTGTACAAAATCTAGATGCTCTTAGTAAGCAAGGACAAAACATATTCTATAGATTGTGTAATGAAGGGGTGGTATTGCATAGAGAATATGAGATATGTTCCAGCACAGTCATTTGCAGCAGAACAGCTTGCATCCGTCTCCTGTTTCTCAGAGGCAGTGACTACAATGGGAGTAAATCTTCTGACAAGTCTCAAAAGGCAAAGATTTTGTTCCCATTTTTCCCTGCCTCAGCCCCACTCATTTTTCTCCAGACTACGTAGGCAAGTTATTACTTTTCCCTTGACGTTGTCACTTCATCCAATCCGGCCCCAAATCTTCACTGAGTCAGCATCTCCTCTGTCTCTCTCACTGTGGAACTTTTTGCTGAACATGCATGTGTATGCCCATGTAAAGCAGTCTGAAGTGTTCCATGTTTGCCATGTTACTGAATCTTTGAGGTAAAATGACTTAGAAAGAAGGGGCCTCATCTAAGTGCAGTCTCTTGCAGCCGACACGGTTTGCCCATGTTTTTCTTCCTTCATGGTAGAACACTGCATAGCCATTGATGTTTGTGTTTACTGGAGTTTGCTTCTCAGGAAATAGTTCAAAACAGAATGCAACGGAAATCAATGCATCTCCAAAGAGAATGACATGAAGTTAAATAGTTAATTTTTAGTAGACACAAATCACATTTCCATCAAGTGCAAGCAGTCAGCTGTTATTGTAGGTCACTAAGATACAATGAATTATTTTCTGCAGTTCTTGGAAAACATTAGGCAGCTGTAATAAAGTCAATGGTATTTCCTTCCTTACTGAAACATTACTTCAGCAAATCCCCCTGTTTTGTTAAAACACCATTTCATGCTTGATAAAATTTCATTAACTTCTTTTATATTTTTTTATTTATTTTGTTGACTTCTACAGATAGAGAAAACACTGAGTGAAAAACATCAGAAGTGGCTTTTCATGTTTAGGTAGATGATGGCTGATGTAAACTTAAAGACTCTGTAAGCAGAAGGGGGAAGGGAGCAATTCAGTGGCCTTTATATAACATAGATATTCAGTCCAGGAAACATACCACAACATAAATGTCTTTTTAAGTCATTAAAACACAGCTTAAACAAAAGCTAGAAAATTTCACCTGTAGCTCACCACATTTGTTTTGGCTTATGTGTTATCTGTAGTTATATATATTAACATAAAATGTTACTGGTTTTAAAGTTTGTCTTGCTTTATAAATATCTATTTAAATCCTATACAGGGTATCTCTAATAAATTTCTTTAGGTCAGACAGTAATACATCCTTTACTATTATTTTCTTTTAAGATCCAATGAGAAAGAAGAATCTAAGTGTTCCTGTGAGTTCTGGACTGAGAAATGGTAAGCTTTCTGTCGGGACACTAATCTGTGATTAGTGCAAAAGGAACAGTGCAAAAGGAAGTACAAAAGATGTTGACTGTACGTATGCAAAAACTGGTCAGCCAGCTGGCCGTCCATTATCGGAGTAACACTTTTACTTTCTGCAATAACAGCTGCCTCAGTGTTTCAAAAATATGCACGGTCCTATGGATTGGCTCACAAACAGTAGCAGCTGGACCTCGAGTTAGGTACCCACACTTTAGTAAGCGCGCTAACACTGCAGCAGAGGAATGAGAAAAATGTAGGAATTAGTAAGGGTTAGAGGGGAAGGTCTGAATGGGAGGTTACAGCATTTTCACTGGCTGGACGAGGGTACGGCTTGGATAAAACCAGCAAAGACTTTTGTATATGTTGCATTGACAATTGGCAGCTTACTCATTTTGATACTGTTAGCACTGTATTATTAAGATGCAGTTTTCTCCCCCCATGAATTTCAAGCCACTTTAGCTACTCCTGGTATGTATCCAAACAAATGCAAGTCTGGAAATGATCGATATCACAGAAAATTTTCCTGAAAATTCAGGAAACTCTGGAGAGCAAGTGATGGTTTGCACAGGTTTTTTAAAACTCACATTGCTAGAGCTAACAGATGCTGACCCTGTCATAAGAGGGAGTTTCAATATCTCTCTGTAGAGAAATAGGGTGTGTTTGCGCCTAGGAGATTAACGAACCAGCCTGGAACCTAGCTCTTTGCCATCTATTTGCAGCATCACAAACAGGTCATGATAACTTTCAGGAGAGGCTTTCCCTGACAGAACAACTCATGTTTTAAGGAGTCAAATCAGTTGGCATTACACTCCTCTCTGTAGTATTGATAATGTGTGGCTGTTGTGCACTGTTATCCCCAGAGTAGTGTGGCAAGGAAGCCGGTAAAAATGGTAGGAACGCTGAGGAACTCACCTCCTCATCTGCCACCTCAGGGACTTCCTGGGTTGCTATTAACCAAAATCTGTGGATTTGCAATTGGCAGAAAAGAAACCCAGCTTCTACAGTAATCAGCAAGATATATGTGCCTAATCAGCTTCAACGTTGGAAACACTTACTACAAATCTACTTGAGACTCTGAAGTGTTTTTCAGTATTTATCCCTCAGCTCTTACCTCACGCTGGTGAAGATCTTCCATATGGCATTGCACTTTTTATCCATCTGAACTACATGAGCTCTTTGAATAAGAGCTTCTCTTGCTTGGGGTATTTACACAGTGTCCCCCATCCACCCTAGCTATTGAGCTCTGTCATATCCATGATCAGTTCTCTGTTTAGCAGCCATTCAACACTGGGAAAGCTGGGTATAGCTGTGATCATCCACATACAGAAAAACTCTAAATGGCATAGCTGCACAGGAGGACTAGCATGGACCAGAATGAAGCGAGAAGTCAGCTTGCTCAGGCTAGCAAAAGCATTAATTCATAATATATTCAATTAAGGCTGAACTCTGTGAAATCTGTAGGTTAATGTAACTTGGTATGGAGAACTTTATTTTCTGACTAGCTCTTTCATTAACATTCACCTGCATATTTTAGAATAAGGTTGATTAATTAAAAAAAAGTCTGCAGTTCTCCTTCAGTTAGTTTATTTTCCACCATTTGCAAATCCATTTAAAAAGCAAGTGTGCCTGTGCTTGTGGTATACTTTGCTGTACTAAGTAGAATGTGAAACAGTTACTGTTACCAATGTGATTCCAGCTCATCAGTGTTTTTAAAATTCCCTAAACTGATCTGTGAGTTCTAAAATAGATATGTTAGGAGCTGCAATCCATTATGAGTAAATTGATATGTATGTCACATTCAGACATGTTTTCTTCTAGTTGTTGTTCTCACTGCTGGAATTTTAGTTCCCTGTTACCAGAACTTTGCTCAAGTTTCAAGGCAGTGACAGTGGTAAGTGGCTCACTCTGTGCTGATGATATTTTAGGCATGCAGTTCCTGATCTATTTCATATTTCACGGAACCCTGCATACATACAATCAAACATACTTCTGCAAATCTTTTCTGTTTCATGTTGTTGTTGTTGTTGTTGTTTTTTTTCTTTTTCTAGCTACACGTTCTTACTGTTTTATTGAGAAGAGTGGTTGTTAATATGGCTTGCTGCACTTTCTTAGTGATAGCTGATTTTTGGAGATTAGTCTAACAGTAAAGCAAACAATTCAGTTGAACAGCCCTATTTCAAGGGTGGAAAACAAGCAGGAGTAGGTTTCAACTCAGTGTGGAAGTCTTCATGGACATACACGTAACTTCCTTTATAACAAAATAATCCTGAGGAAGCGCAAATGCAGCTCTCTAGGCAGGCTTGGCTAAGCTGTGCCTTGCTGCTACATTATTTTGTGTATTTACAACACACAAAACTGTTTCTCTTTAACCAAACATTTCCTGAATGTAGTCAAGGTGTTACTAGTTATAACTATTTTGTCGAGACAACCAATGCTGGAGTTATCCGCCTTTTATTGTTGCTTGCCTTACATCAGCATTCTTCAAAATGCTCATAATCTTTTTCTTTCATCTTTTAAAAGGTTTGTACTAAAGCCCAGTTCGTGCCAGAAAGCAGACCTGCAAAAAAACTGTTACATTTATAGAAAAAAAAAAAAACA
Organism: Pavo muticus; assembly: GCA_016647715.1. Lineage (NCBI taxonomy): Eukaryota > Metazoa > Chordata > Aves > Galliformes > Phasianidae > Pavo > Pavo muticus. The sequence goes on along the minus strand of JACDJE010000079.1, from coordinate 1,820,082 downwards.
AAAAACAACAACAACAACAAAAAACTCAGCTGATATTAACTAAGGTGTAATAAACACTAAAACACATGTTAAAAGTCACCTTTTTGCAACTTGTTTTAATTAACTGTATTTGCCAGTAAGCATTCCTCTATTCTTGCACTGGGAGCATTTCTACCTGAAGATGTTATCTCCCCTATAGTTAAACTGATCAGCTCATTGTCTCATCAAAGATAAGATCACAATGGATCACTGGGTCATCCAGTTTAAACAGTACAGCACAGACCATCACTTTTCTCTCATTCACTGCTGTGCTCTGTCTTCTATTCAGCTAAGGAGGTATCCTGTTGTTCTTCAGATGAGAGATTTCTCCATTTTCCCATGGTAGTTTGATCCCTGTTTATCTACCACCAAATTTTTCCATCGTTATTTTCTTTCTTCATTGTTCTAAGCAAGTTGTTGTTCATTCTTCTGGTAACATAAACAAATGTGGATTCTTTTTTGTGATCCTCAGGCAGCCTTGAATAACTTTGTTTCCACGCTCTCCTGTTGCTCAACCTTTTTGAAGTATCTCATGCCACAGACGGGATTAATTTCACGTAAGAGGAAACACCCTTAGGTGTGGTATAGCCATCTCCAAGCTATTTTAGAATCCCCTTTATATGAAAGCTGCTCCAAAAGCAATGCCCATGACATCAGAGACAGATGTCGGTTTGATGGCAGTAGAGGTTAAGCCTTCCCACCAACATTCCATTCCATCTTGTTGCCGTGCGACAGATGGCAGCAGAGGGACGGTCTGACACAATGGCTTCTGATATGGAAGTGCAGATAAGGCAAAGGTGTGGAATTGAGTTCCTCCATGTGGAAAAAAATGGCACCTGTTGATGTTCATTGATGTTTGTTGAACATTTGTGGAGATCAAACAGTGGATGTGAGCACAGTGAGGTGGTGGGTGGTGCATTTCAGCAGTCATGACAGCAACATGAAAGACAAGCCACATTCTGGACTGCCATGTAGATTTTTACAAGCGAGGTATGACTGCTCTTGCTTATCACTGGTGACAGTGCATAGCTAATGATGTGACTGTGCTGAAAAAATATTATTTTATAGTTAAGAATTTGCTCTATCAAAGAGTCTTCAGTCACTCTGTCCCTGGACATGTCTCTGGAGACATTCACAGTCAGGCTGGATGGGGCTCTGAACAACCTGCTCTAGCTGTGGATGTTCCTGAACATTGCAGGGAAGTTGGACTAGGTAATCTTTAAAGGTCCCTTCCAACTCTAAGGATTCTATGATTCTATGGATCATTTGATACTATTTTACAATAGATGTTTGTAGAAATGAAGGCCATTCTCTTCACATGAAGGCAAATTCAAATGAGTTTAAATCTTAGGTGTTCTTGTAACTCATTTCTAGTTGAACATCACACCCTTTGGCATGTTTCATCAGTTAATGTGCAAAGGAGATGGATGGAAGTCCTGCATACCACTAGTGGTAGGTGAGGTGACAGACTGAAACCAGACAGGAAGTGTTTTATCTGTGTTTTTTTTTTTATGTTGCTGTGTAAAATTCACCTCCCACCCCACCACACCAATTACACATACATTCATTGTCAGTCGTATGTATATTTTATCCAGTAGCTTTAGTCTTCTGATTTCTTAGACATTTTTCTCCATACAGAATGAACTGTTTGTTGAAGAGAATTCTACATGCAGAGTGCTTATCAGTTCATGTTCGAAGATGTTTGCCTTTCAGTTCATTTTTAGGTGAGGAATAATAAATCCTGGAGTGCTGATCAACTCCATGTCAAAACCATGTTTTGAGTGGTTTCTTTTCTTTATGTAGCAGTTTGCACAGAAAATAATATGCATGGAAGGAATGTATGTTTTTGCAGTAAGGTTTTTAACTAATGATTTTTGGATGACATGAAGCATACATCCAAGCTGTTTGGGGATAATGTGTTCTGTAGCATAGTGTTAAGGGAATTAGATTTCTCAGGAAGTGGTGAAGAATCACTTTGGGAACCTAGGTTCATCCAGTCAGTATGTTTTTTTCCACATGTCATTCCAGCATCTCCTTCCTAAACTACAAAAGTTATTGGAAATCTTGATCATGCAAGGAACAGGATCAAGTCGTTACAGTTCACAATCACAGTAAGGATGCTGCCCCAGAATGTATGAGGTTAGCTACACCTGTACAGACCAATGCCAGATGCACACCACGGACCTTACACCCATTTTCAAATAGCAGGTTCTGGACAGCATGAAATCAGTCTCAAGTTTTTGTTTTCCTTACAGATTTTTTTTTACTTACTTTGATTTAATCAATTTTTAATCAACATGAAGTTACTTAAAATTTTTTCATGCCTACACACCCAGTATTTTTCCTGGCCCTGGGGATTTTAATGTTTCCCTAACCTTCTTTCCAAAGAAAATAAAGAATTTCTGTGACTTGAAAGAAATATCTGCAGGACGTCTGTGCAGACAAATACAGATAACTGCACGGCCACTTCCCCTGTGCCCAAGGGCAAGCCAGCTGTGATCAAGGAGCCTTTTAATCACGTTTCTCTAGCTATGAATTGGAGCTCATTTAATGGAATCTCAGCACCATAGTAATTGTTTCAGGATCAGAGCCGCTTCATGTCTGGTTGACCTAGAACAACTGCCCAGTTACCTGCTCTTACCTGAATAGCTAATGAATTCACTGCGCCATGCAACTACCAGTTAAAGATTAAGTTTACGCATAACTCACAGAAATGCCATCCAAATTTTAAGCTTCCTCAACCAATATCCATCATTTTGCACTGTAACTGCAAAACAGTATAGGGAGTCCTTTTCTACACTCACACTCCTAGATATTGGTTTGATGTATGTAAACAAATCCATGTCAGTCATATTTCCAAAGTACCACCACCATGCACTTTTCTAAGCATGCTGCAGATATGTTCAGTAATATCTGCTCATGTTAACAGTATGACCAGTCAAGATGCAACTTTCTGAGATGTGCATCCGCGATAGGTGGTGGCTTCAGGAAAAGCTGACCTAAGCACCTTGCAATACCTGACCTTGGACGCAGGAAACTCCAGAAGGCAGCCTGACCACAGCTGTAATCAGTGTGGTGCATAGGAATTTCTCCAGCTGAGTCTGGCATTCTTTGTACCCTCTGTAAAATGTCCCCACTGCAGCTACATTTCCTGGTGCCTTTCAAATGTACAAGAAACACTGCAGCTAGCTTTTGTTGTGTGTGAACAAGTGAAGGTCAAAACCAGATGAGAAATATCTGAGATAATACTAAGACTAAATATTGATATTCAAAACACTTGGAACTCTCCAGCCATACCAGTACTTTGGTTTTAGTTCAGTTGAATGCATCCTTTTCCCAGCATTACTAACTTCTGGACTGTTTGCATCAAACATCTTTATTTCCCCAGTTATAATTTTTAAAAACTGCAGTGCAAAAATATAAAGACAAAACAAAACAGATCTTTGCTTATGAAGTCCTTGAAACTTTGACAATTTTAATCTGGGAAAAAAAGGTCTTTGCAGTGTCTATTACTTACCTCTGCTTTTTTCTTTCAGTTCACAAATTCTTCTTCAGAAAAATTTTCAGAATTCAGATTTTTTTTAAATACATTTTTCTCCATTGTACTTCTAAATCTGGTGTTTAATCGGTAAGTTTTCTTTAAGATTTTTGCATGTATGTAAATTTCTACAAGATTTTGGTTGCCTTAGGAGAATTTATGGTACAGTGGATTTATGCTCAAGGAATAGTGATGAGCAGCTAACTTATTTGTAGTGGCCATTGACTTTTAGACATACTTTTTAAGTGACACATGCTTCTGCTCATCTTACAGATGCTGCATTTTTGCTTCTAGTGAACAGTGTATTTTCAGTAGAAGAAAAACCTGTTCTACTCTTCTCTCTTTAGTTAAACTGCCTTCATTAAGCCCTTTTTGCTCCAGTAAGTGTAGAATGGGTTAGCATAAGTTTCTGTCGCTAGATTTACATTTGGGATCCAAAGGCCGTGGGCTTGCATGTACACAGTGATAGCGCAGCTAAAATTTAAATAGATTTGGGTTTTAAAGTGAGACTTCAGAGATAAAATTAAATGTAAGTTTAAATTAAATACTATACTACATTTAATTCTGTTCTTACCACTTTTATTCCCCCTTCTCAGTATCCCCCCTCTATTTTCTGACTCAATTATTGTGAAGCAGTATTTTATTTCTCCTTTTATTGTTTTATCTTCATTTCATTTTATTCTTTCCTTGTTTTCTTTCCTTACTCCTTTTCTTGCCACTTTTATTTCAAGTGGAGGATCAAAAATAGTTACCAGAAAAAAAAAGAAAAAAGCCTTACCTTTGCCCACGTTGGAGCAGCAGCACTGCGGTAAATAGCCCTGATTTTCAGCTAAGTTCTAGGTTGTGTAGTAACCTTACCAATTCTAGCTAGCACTCACTCTGTATTTCTGGCACAATTTTCTTCCTTTTGCAGAGGTTATGCAGTTACAAAGTTATGGCGTCTTTCTCTCTATATATCCTCATCGCTGGAAGCCTCCACCCCATCCCTGATGGTGTTCAGTGGTGGGTTGGATGGGGCCCTAGCATCCTGATCTGCTGGGTGGCAACCCTGCACACAGCAAGGGGGTAGAACTGGGCTTTAAGGTTCCTTCCAACTCAAGCCATTTTTTTTCTATAAGAGGTTTAAAGGGGTGTAGCTGGGATTTGTAAGTAAAAAACATCTGGAAAAGATTGATGTAAATGCATGGCATTATTTATGGTACTGCTCTACACTAATACACTGCTGTCAAAGTTACTTCCACTAGTGCATGCTAGCGAGCTGAAGTAGCTAACCAGATCCACCACTAGCAAATTCAGCTTCCCATACTTCCGTTTGTAGATGCTTGAGTTCTTGGAATCTCTTCTCTGCAGCAGTTCAGAGTAAGGCTTCCTCAAAGTGAAGTGAAAACCATATACTTATTTCTGCTTGCATATGACTTTAGCAACGCATTTCCTTTTTTGCTTGTGTCTCTGCCTTAAGACTTCTGCACAAACCTCATAACCACTCTTATTGTGACAGTTCATGGCATGTGCATGGACACGTAACACAAAGTTCCCACATTTTTAAACTGTATGTGACATTGTGACTTTCATTCCATTCAGTTGTATAAATTTTCACTTGCTGCATTATTACTTAGGATGGGGTGGACACCTTGAAACAGCATTGAGCAAGTTAATGCTGCACTGAAGTGAGATTACAAGGGAAAAATACATTATTCTTTGTATATCTCATCTGCCATTTCAAAGTCTAGGAGATATTGTTTATGTGGGCAATGAAATAGTTAGCTCTCTTTCTGTTCCTCTAAGATGTGGCCATTTGAGCTGCAGTTTATTTCAGAGATGTTCAGCCCTTTTCTTACTGGAACTTTGACAGTTCCTAGGAACATTTCCCTCTTAGAATATTATGGGAAGAGTGCAGCACACAGCACTTCTCCTAAGGTTTAAGATTCATCATAAATATTGCACACTTCCACATCTCTGCCCCTTTAAAATCTTCATCGTGTAAAAAGTCACTCTCTCTCCTGTTTATAAGCTCCCTTTAAGTATTGGAAGGCCAAAAGGAGGTCTCCTTGCCTTCTCTTCCCCAGGCTGAATAAACGCAGCTCCCTCAGCCTTTCTTCCTGGGAGAGGTGCTCCAGCCCTCTGATTATCCTCATAAGCTCCTTCGGGATCCATTCCAGTAGGTCTACTTATTTCTTATTCTGGGGGCCCCAAGCCTGGACACAGAAGACGGAGGAGTCCTACCTGAGCCAATACTGTGATGGTGGATAAAGATGTTTTCAAGATACTGAAAGATCTCAGCCTCAGGCCAAAAAAATGTTTCTGCTTGACTATGGAAATCCTCAATGGCCATTAAGACTGTGTGTGGTCTATTCAGAACTTTTTTTTTCCTCTGGTTTATTGTACAAGAAGGTGTGTGAATGAGTGTTTGAGTGATTGCCCTTACTGCTTTGCCTTTCTTCAAAGAGAAAAAGGAAGGGCAAAAAGTGCACTGAGACTTTGGCCTCGCAGTGAAGTAAACGGTGAATCTGAGTTCACAGTTCACCTTGGCATTGTCTATGTTAGACGCTTCTATCTATAAAAAAGATATTTGGGAAGGATGATGTAGCATTTTTATCTTTAGTATAGATACAACCAAAAGTGCTTTTGGCAATGTTATTGATTTCACCTGGGAAAGTGCTGTAGCCAGGTCCGTCAAAATACTACACCTCTGTAGAAAGGATTTGCTATTATGCTTCTATCAGCAGAAGCAGAAGTGATATTTTCTCTAGTATAAAGTTATTGTAGACTACTCCTGATGTAGAAAAGATAGGCTATCAGAGCCATCATTGCTCGTTGCCATCATATTTGAAGTACAGCAGTAAATCCATGTACTGAGCTGCGTTCTGGGGGCATAATCCAGCTTCTCTTGTTGAATAGTCTCAAGATCCTCAGTAGAAAAACAGCAAAAGTGTGAAATATGCTGACTGCTAGTGACCTCAAGTATTTTTGCTTCTCATTTAAAGTATGACTAATTCTATCTTTTCTGTTATCTGTCATTGTTTGTATGGGCACCAGTCACAGCAGAAAGAAATCTTTTATTATTATTATTATTGTTGTTGTTGTTGTTGTTTATTAAGTAGACTTTTGTAAAAGAGCAAATTTGGAACCTCAGCTGCCAATGAAAGTAAACCAATGAAGCACAAACACTTGTGCTCAATAATTTTCATTTATTTCATTTCTAAGTCTGGACACTTGAGAACTTCTTGAGAAGGGGGAAGGCTTGCAGGGCTCTGAAGGCAAAGAAAAATAGTGGTAAATTGAGAAGCTTGTTGAGAACAAAGTTAATTGGAATCAGTGATTCTGATTCAGGTACATATGGCTTAAACAAACGTGCTCCTTTTTTTGCTCAAATAGCCTCTCTGTTATGTTCAGCAGATATATGTAGTTTATGCATTTATTTCTGAAGTACAATTTGCAAGGCTAACATTAAGCTAATAGGTCTGTCTGGGGGAAATCTGTATCCTTATTACTTACCTGAGTTGGGCCAAATAAATGTCTTTAACTGTTCTTTTCACCTTTGATGTTAGGGTGTTTTTTTTTTGTTTGTTTTGAATACAATGTGTTTGTTAGATGAGGGAAGTCCAGCAAACTTGAAGACAAGTTTAAAAGTGCCACACAAGAGCCAACTGGGGCTGAAAAAATTTATATCTGATAACTGAAACTGAGACAAACATAACAAACTGTGAGCAGCTTGTTGCATTCTTTGTAGTATTCTGTGAAACAGAGGAAAGCGTTGCTTTACACTGCTGGAGTTGCAATTAAATCCACTCACATCAATGAACTGACAAATGCAAAGCCTGTAAATGTAAAGAAGAATCATACCTAAGAGTAAAGCTCTTAGGCTTGAAAAACTTGTTTGGAATTTTATAGACTGTATTTAGTACAAAATAATGACCCTTTTACACGGATTTTGGCATAGTATGAGAAGGCAAAGGAAATTGTTGTAACTTGGTATTGTACAGAAAATCCATACCTGAGGACTGATTCAGCACAGCTGGGGATTATGCAAACATTTAGTTCAGTAACACACAATAGGAACCACCATGTCACATCAGAGCAGAGAAGGAGAAATGGGAGGAAAAGATATATTTAAAAGTAATTACTTAATTGCAGAAAAAGATGTAAGGACACAGTAAAAAAGGAAAAAAAGAATGCACTCAGGAGATGAAATGGAACGCATTTCACCTGGTAAGATGAGAAATGGTGGATCAGAAATATGTTATGTAAAGTCCATAGAAAAATAATCCCCGATAAAGGGGAATAAATCATGATGGTATAAATATGATGTCTCAATTACACATTTTTTGGAAGCTGGTCAGTACCTGTTGAGTAGAGACACTTTTACATATGTTAGAGGAGAAAATGTGCAAAACAGAAGATTATAGCACTAAAGATAAAAAAAAGATTTAAGGCAAATAATGTATATTTAATATTTTAAATTAAGTGATTAAGGAAAAAATGAATTTTTGACTATGGCAGAAAAATTACGGAAAGGTCACTGGCATGGAAATAAGTGAAATCATGAATTGAAACGTATACAAGTTCGCTGGAATAAGGAAAAAATCCTGAAAACTGAAGTATTTTTTATCACTATGCATATTTCCAAAACTTGAAAAGATAGACCAGGAAGTTAGAGATCAATAAACTTAACAACAAGCATATGAGAAAACCGTGGAAACAATCTTAAAAGGTATGGTATTGCAGCAGATGGAAATTATATCTTATTGTGTTAGGCAGAAGCTTAAAAATTCCACTGGACTCTGAAGACACATCCTCATGCATTGAGTGGGTACACAAGAATACATGGGCAAAAAAGCATTTAACAGAGCCCAAACCAATACTGATACAAAGCTAAAGTAAACTACATGCTAAAATAAGAACCAGACAGGAGAGAAATAAGAAACAGGCCTAAAGAAATGATACCCAAAGCAATTAGAAGTAGGATTGAAGTCTTACACAAAGGCAGGGACACAAAGCCATATAGTCAATGACATAAATGGATTGCTTTGGAAATCAGTCCACTTACTTAACTTTTTAATCAGCAGTAAGGTTAAGAACATTATTAAGAGAAGGAGAAACACTGGTTGGAAATATCTTCTGGTAAAATTTATTTAGGTTATTTCAATGACAAAAGCTTGGTTTTAAGCATCAGATAAAACTTCAGTAAAAACTAATAGCTGACATTTTTGCCAGATCCAAAGATCAGGTTGGCTGTGTTCCTTGGAAAGTAAAATAACTAAACATATGTGTATCCATGTGCTCATATCAATGGCTGTAGTTCCGCAATCCAGCTGATAAAATAAAATGTGTCCTCAGTCTGACAGTACTTGAATAACTAGCATGCAGTAAAAGAATATCTAGTATTTATTTGCTGATGAAAAGAAAGAAATATTTTCTGGTCTTCCTTGGATGTGAGAAATGGATATTTTCACATGCATTTTTGTCATGTCTATTCTGAATGGACAGCCAGGAAAGACAACACAAACTTCACCCAGACATTACCCTCAACTTAATAAAATATTTCCGCTCTGCTGGCCACTTAAGACCATTCTCCTTTACTATTTTCTTGTCCTTTTGACATTTTTCAGCTAGATGTGTCTGTATTGGTGTGTGGAACTTCCACACAGCTGTGAGAAGTGCTTAATCATAAAGTACATATCCCAGCTGCAGCTGTACCCTTGCACAAGCTTGCATTTCCCTTACCTTCCCTCTTCTCCATCCTAAAGCATCCTGCCTGGATTCTCACACTTTTTTGTTTTATTGTACCTGTAAAGAGAAATGAATACTTAGGTTGTTCTCATGCAACTTGGCTAATTCACCCACAAGTATCTCAAATGGTTCAGAAATCACCCAGAGACAGGGAATTTGCCCAGAGCTATGCTTGCATTCCTTGTGGTCAGCACCAAGCAAAAAAAAAACTCCATCCAACTCAGCTGTGACTTCCAGTTTATTCTTACAGAAATCAAGTAAGCATTCAGATCATCACATGAGACATTATCAGAGCAGTAAACATAAAATGCAATAGCATAAACTGCAAAGGTGGGTCACCACAGTTTGTACTTTCCATGGGCTGAGGTTGAGAGATTTTTATTTGGGTATTGCACAAGAATTTAAGAAACAAGAAATAAAGGGCTTTTGCAAATATTGGAAGTTGTTTATGTTGCTGAGATCTTAGTTATGTATGGGAAATACCACATACTCAGAACACGTGAAAAGGAACGGAGCACTCATGATTGTACAGAGATCACTGTTTCCCTATCCAATCAAAGAAAAATTTATGCCATCTGGTGTGGAATATCCACTAATCAGAGTATCTTATGTTCAGTACTGACACCAAACAGCGATTCCTTTGACAGACTGATAATGTTCTTTCACCATGGCAATTTAAAAACTTCCTCATAAATATTTATCATTTTTCCAATCTGAATCCCTGAAATAACTGCTGCAAACAAATCTGTGGCTTTGCCTACCAAGTCTTCAGTGTTTGGACTATTTTACTTCTTCTGTCACCCCGTCACTCCATATGGCATATCAAAGTTGCCAGCCTTTGTTTTATGTGCTTCTCTCAAATCTGTTTTCCATGTTTTCTTCCCTGGTGTTTCCAAAGCGTAATCATAATCTTTGTTCCTCAGATGGGTCTTTCTGCACTTTCATTCTGCAAGGCCTCTAGAAAAAAAAACAACATCTGCAGTAAGCTAACTGACTGAACATAGCAAGCGTGGGGGACAGTGTAGAAATCTCTCTGCTCTCAGTTTTAGACTAGCATTCTCAGAACAGACATCATCAGGACGCATGCAGTTTCTGTATTTTCTCCTTTAACCTACAGAGGCAGTCTTTAAAACAGGGCACTTTGTTGCTTCTATGGTATCTAGAAAAACGAACAATTATTTGTCTTAATAAATAGCTCTAATAAATAAATAACTACTCAAATGTAATAACCCTAGGAAAATGCAAGATCAGTCGTTTACATGGAAGTCATAGAAAGAATAGTAATTCAAATCTTTCAGTACCAAATGTGGTTTTACAGACTTCTTCTATTACAATTTGTTCTGGAAGAGCCCTGAGCACCACACAGGAACTGAATTTTTCTTGAAATCAATGTGTCAAATTTGTCTTTGGCCAAATTTTGTGATTGTAGTTAGGCCAGGAGAGAATTTGGTTCTGTGTCTGCAGTGCTAGCCTGCTGGGAACAAAAGTTAGACACCACAACAGTTTGTGTTGCTAACACTCTAGGATTTGCCTTAGACGTTCAAAAACGTCAAAAGGCAGCTATTCCTCTGGAATAACAGATAATTGCAATAGGCATTAACATGTCTTCTTTCCAAATATAGTGTGCAGTGTAAGGATTTTGTGGATTTTATGCCAGTTATTTCTCTTGGCTTCTATAAACGATGACTTTAAAAATCATTGCCCTGGATATTACCGTACAATTCTACTAATCACTCGATTAGATTAAGACGACATTAAGACATTTTGAGACACATCTATGGCCAGCTTACTTGCTCCCTACGCTGTTTGTTGCCAATTGCTGAAATTTGCAGCAGTGAATTTGATCATTTTTCATGTGATTGTATTTGAAAATGTGCACATTCTCTGTTTTTGTCTGTATTCCCCAGAGAGTTTTTATTTCCTGCCACAGAATCAATATTTTGACCACAGGAAATAATGCTAGGTTTTCATGCTTGATTTTTAAAATAGCAATTAATTATACTTTCGGGGGAGAAAAAAAAAAGTTTGTTTATATCCAAAGCTGAGAAATACAATGGTAGCCAGCCCTCTCCTATAGTGTGAATTGTTGCTTGATTAACCAGCACACAGAAATGGAGAAAAGCGTCCCTAAAATCCTACGCTATAACACTTAGGAGTTGAATTTAAACTTCTTAAAAACAAGAGCATTTACACTGGTTCTTGTACAAGTATTCAGCTAACATAGATTAACACAAGATCTTCTAGAGTGACATTTATTAGCAGAAATACAACACACATACAGCATGCTTTGAGATTATTCAGTGTATCAGCACTTGGAATTTTATTTCTGATACAGTTTTCTCAGACTACATTTACTTTCTGTGACATTGCATCTCTTCTGAACTGTTTTTAAGCAGGTTTGGATTGGGGTTTTGATGGAGTTTTTTTGTTTTCTGTTTGTTTGTCTGTTTGTTTAAATATTAATTTGAACTTGATACACATAGTCAAAGAGCGAACTGGACCATAGAAGCCATGCTATATTATGTAACCTGTTGCCATGTTTTTGACTTCCAATGTAAGCACAATTACAGAGAATAAAGAAGTGTGTGATCCGAGTCCAATTACACATCACTGTTTTAAACAGCCATTCACAGACCAAAGGCTGAGATATCTATTCTGCTTCTATGGGCTATCTTTAGGGTCATTTGTGCCCACAGTCAACACTGGCAATAGTCACTGTGTTGCGCTCTTAAAGAAGTACTTTGTGGCTTTGGCTTCTTGGTGCCACACAGTTGAGTGTAAACCCAAATTGTCCAAACAACAAGCATCACTCAGCTTTGCATAGCTTTGTGTCCATTCTCTTGTACAATTACTTCACGCAAAACATCCTCTGTAAATCACCACCTTAGATAAAAGTGACCCAGAGAACTGACTTCTGGCCCTGAAAGTAGTGGAATGATTGATAAAAGTAGTGAGTTGCCACCACAGTGTTCACACAAGACACAAGATGGGATGTTACATACCTTTATCTACTGATATTTATAGGTGGGAGAAAGACACTGAGCTCAGCTCCCTTTGCTAGAGGTAAGAATAAAGTTAAGAATAGACACATACCAGCAACCCAGTTTGCCCAAACTCTCCTGCCAAACAAGCCTGGAGTTGCTTGTTTCACTAACAAGCCTTTCTCTCCTCACCCTGGTAGCCATCCCTTCTTCCCCTGTTATTTCTGGTACAAGGCCCAACTGTCAGCCCCATATTTACTCAGCTTGTCCTAGTTTTGACTCACGATACCACCATTCCTGTCTCATAGTCTCAGCCTTATCATTTCCTTCAGAGGCTGCTCCCACAGCCCACGTGTCTCATTTCTTCTCCATGCTCATTTTACTTCTACTGTGTGGTCAGCACATTAGGAAGCTGCTTGCTAGCAGCAAAAGCTTGGCTTGAGGGAATATCTTCATCTGTAGCCTAATCAGCACCCAGGCAGAAGATTCTTACAACCATTATCATAGGCATAGCTGTAAGCATGATCAAATCAGACAGATAATTTCAAGATTTAAGCAAAGGACAGAGAGATGTCACTATAGTACTGTTCATATTCAGTGCCAACTAGATCACGTTCCTCATATAGCATCAGTAAAAATTAAAACACTATCCCAGAAATGTGACTTTTCAACTGCAATTTGTTGGTTGTAGAGATGATTACTCTTCATTTTTGACAATTTTTAACTCACCCTTATTATATTAAAGATGAATTGCAAATCAAGTAAACTCCTACTAAAGGATTTGAGGTTTATGGTATGGCTTCTAACTAGATGTAACACTTCTATACCTAAAGCCAGGTGTAGCACATACCATTTGGCTCTGTAGCATATTTATAATAGTCATTAATCATTTGTTAGTCTTTATAATCCCTTTATGAATGTTCTCTTCTATGCAATATGCGAACAAACTAAAGACTGGATCATGAGAAAGTTTACATTGCTGCTCTGTCATGGGTTATGTTTGAAGAATTGGATGTGACATGCAATTTTTAAGATCTTTTTAGCAGAATTTTGCGGTTATTTTCTCCACCTCTTTCTGCTGCTCACTACTTTTATTTTCTCCTTTTCTTTATTCATTTCACTTCCCGTCTTTTTCATTCCCATCCCCATATTTCCATCCCACTCCATTCTAAATGGTGCTAGACGGGGAGACCGTAAAAAGTGCAAAAAGACTTTTGTCAGTAGGCAGCTGAGTTTTTGTTTAGATTTATAATTCTTGGGCCATTCTCTATAACTGATCTTGCAGAGTCCTATCACAGACAGAGGTTGTTATTTAATTGTTTTGGTTTTTTTTATATATAAACTATAGGACAGCTGCTTTGTTTTACTTAAATTAAAAATGGGATTTGGCTATGTTCCCTGTCTTGTGTTCCAACAACAGTCACCTTGGGGACAAGCAGATGAACAGAACTGAACCAACACCATCCCTGCCCTCTCTGCTGTTCCCCTCCTAGGTCTGTCTCTGCCCACATCATTTTCACTAATCTTTCTTCAGTCAGATCAAGTAAAGAAAAGCAGGGCAGGAATGGTAGCCTGACTGCCACCACTAGGTTCTCATCAGAAAGCTTTCTCATGATGAAAAACAACAGAACATTCTCAGAAAGTCCTCTGCTTCCCTGTAGAAAAAAAAAGAAAAAAGTTACATTCTTAGCTCTATGCATTTGGTGTAATGCAGGATTTCTCCTTCAGGTCTCCTGGATTTCTATCAGGTTGGCCCAGGTCAAAGCAGGATTTTGCTGCCTCTGTGTAGAAATTACTGACGTAGAATCTTAGCCACCTTCTGCTGGGAGGATTATTTCCTTTTCAAAAACTGTTCCTTCTGCAATGACCTCAGCTGCAGAGGAAGATCTGCCAGCTGAAGTTCATAGATCTTACTCATATGTGACACCAAGTAACTCTGAGCCCTGTAAGTGCTTATTATTATTATTAAACAAGTAGTAGGATGTGAGTTCATTACTATTAAGACAGGGACTCAAGAGAGGAAAAAACACGTTGTAATAACACGTAAAAATAATTTCCAGCCACAAAGTGGATAGACAACACCTTTCTACCCTCCCACACGAGTCTGACACCTAGTTTTCAGACTCTGGCCTCTGAAGCTGCTGGATGTTAACCCTTGATTTGTTTTTATTAACAGGGAAAGAGAAAGAATATACAGGCATAGTTAAAATGTAACTTATATTCCAAAGTTTATCAATTATTTGTGTATGGATTTTGAACCAGAAAGCCTAAATGAGAACGTTTTGCCACTGTACACAGTCTTGGTCACTGGATTCTTCTTAAATTGTGAAGCAGAAAATTAAATGGTTATTGTTGGATTCTTTGTAGTACAGCGTGTCCAAAACTGCACTGAGATGATGTCAGAAAATGCTACATTTTTTCCCAATTATGAAACGAATTATGGGGAGCCAGCTCACTACAGCTTGTATTGTTAAAAGAGCTACTTTGGCTCATAGACTGTTGTCCAGCCAGAAAACACAGGTGCTTTGTTTTTAAGTATTTTTTTCCCAAATGTTTCAAGGTTATGCTGCCCATCTCTCTCTCACTCTCCTCAGAATTTAAATAGCAAATGTAGCATATGTTGAGAACTCTTGGAAAAATTCAATCTTCCACTATTTCTCTTCTAAAAACAGATTAAAGGAAATGCTACAATGCTCACACAACTGATGACATCCATGAGAGCATGGGTAATATTTCATGCGTTTAGCTTTAGTATTATTTAATCATTTTTAATTAGTCAATTCTTTTAAGAGAGAAATTGAGGTCTATCTCATCCAGTTTTACTCACAAACTCTTTAAATGGGTGACACCAGTTTGTCTCAGTCTCCTTAGCTGTTGTAAGGCTGCTGTAATGCCAGAGAATGAGAGCAGAAGTTAAAATTACAACAGAGATGAGCTCAATACTTGCTCAGATGGTTTCAGGTCTGCAAATGCAACCGGATTCCTAAAGAATGCTGTGCGGCCTCATAAAGCCAATTCAAGTCTCTGGAATTTATTGTCATTTTAGTTTTACATTTAAAAGAAACAAAAAACCCAACCAAATTCACTTCTGCTAGGTTTAAATCATCCTTAAACAAGACAGCTGATGGAGGTGGATCCATTTTAGGAATCCAGTTATCTCATCCACCTACTTCATCCTGAATCATATCTTAGCTGAATATTCAAGGAACTGAATTATTCTGTTTTCAGAGAGGAGATAAGTATCTCCTGGTATCTCCTAGGTAAGGAGCACTGGTACGAGTCCTCTGCTGGTATAAATCAGCATGGACCAGAATCTATTCAGTGTCTCTCATCTGTAGTGCTATCACCGTGCTTATCATTATCAGTTATGCCAACCATCAGAAGAAGAATGCAGGCAGGGATTTTGTTATCTTTGCCAGCAGATGGTGACTGCTGTGGATGTAAGCTGCAGTTTGAGATGGCATACTCCTCCTTCACGGGGAACAAGAGACTGTAATACCTGCAGGTATGGTAAAGGACAAACAACTTCCAGTTTTAGTGTTCTATGACTCATAAATGCTCCTCCAAAGAAAATGATGTCCTTGTTGATGAATAATGCATGGGATTAAATTCTTTTGCACAAAAGGAGAAAACTGTTCTGGTTAGTCAAGAGATACTGAGCTGAGATGAGTCTGTTTTTGTATTGTTGTCTTCTGCAGTCTTGCTTTTTTTTAATTATTAAAAAAAATATTTAATGAATTGTCTGGTTTGTTTTCACCCTATTGCTTTTCATTATTATTATTATTATTATTTTATTTTATTTTATTTTATTTTCCATTGACTCCAAGTTGGCTGTATGTTTTCCAAGAAATATACCATTAATAAAAATAACAGGAAAACCTCAGGTCATCACCTCTCCATATGCCCAAACCACCCTGATGCCCAGCTGCCACACCACTCTGTTCTTGTCTCAACTCTTGCAACTTGTTACAGTGACACAAGTCCAGCACCAGCCATGTAGCAAACAAGATATACGCTTCTGAGGAATTTCTTATCTGAACTGCGTGCTAACAGTGAAATCCTGATCTTAACAACATCTGTGAGAGGGGGGGCTATTGAAATACTTGAAATTTGAGGTGTAAAGCTGTGAATTTGATCAACCAGTGAATATATTTGATCTCATCTTGTAGATAAATACAGGATATTTTTCATATTTACTCCAAACATGTAAAACACATTAAACATAAAGCATTTTTTCTTCTTAAAATAAGGACTTGCATATCTGAATCCTACCTCTTTGTTTTCCCTGTTCTGAACATACTGTATCCTGTTCTAAC
Source organism: Pavo muticus (assembly GCA_016647715.1). Taxonomy (NCBI): domain Eukaryota; kingdom Metazoa; phylum Chordata; class Aves; order Galliformes; family Phasianidae; genus Pavo; species Pavo muticus. The sequence goes on along the minus strand of JACDJE010000079.1, from coordinate 1,803,499 downwards.
TGACTAATAATGCAGTCATCTATGGAATTAACTAAAGTTGGAGAGTATTCAGATCTCTCCCTGAAAAGATGATGGTCATTGGCAATGTTCCTCAAGGGGGCATTCTAATACATCATTTATCTTGTTCACACAGAATAAGATAAAGCCATTGGGCTATTGATTCAAATACTCAAAGGTCTTGTTTAAAGTCACAGTAATTCTTTTTCTGCCAGTGAAGTCAATTAGTAAGAAAAAAAAAAACAAAAAACAAAGGCTATACTGAAAAACATAAATCCTTCAATAAAATACTTGTAAATCTACACAACTCCTACAACTGAAGACCAAATACAGGAATTATAACATCAGATGTAAATTCTTTTCAGAGTTTGTCAAAAAGAAAAACTGTGTGACTTGCTGGAATTGAGATGTACACCTAACAAGACCAAGTTGAATATAGATAAGAGAACAAATAAATATTTAAGACCTTATATGTGAAGATATACAGAAGAATATTGCTATGGTACAGAAGATTACAGTGTGTTTATTTTAATTTCATGGAATTTTCATGTCTAAAATTAAAAAAAAAAAAAATCCTGAATGACAGCACAGCAACAAGAAATTAATAAATAAGGCATGAAATTAAATCTAAGAAAATCAGGAAATCTTGAGATTACATGGGATCCCTGAGAATTGCTAGCAGTACAAAATGGTGTAATGGCTGTTCTTAGACAAGCAAACAAATTGAAATCTGATGCCTCTTTACATGTTAAAATAAGAACAGCTCTTCGTAAAGTAATTCCAAATACTGGAGAGAGAAATTAGATATTTGCTTAAGAAAATATCCAGTGCCATTTATAAATACAGAATTCAACCTACTGGCAAACAATCTGACAGTTTTGAAATGATCCTCTCTAACTTTATTCATCTCAACTAAGAAGAACCGAAAATTAGTAGGCTGTTCTGTAATACTGTAAAACAGACGTAAATATAATTGTTCAAGGCAAAAATGAGGCATAACCTCTCACTGACGTCTCTTCAGATTCTGAAGGGGCATTTGAATGAGTCAGCCAAAAGTTTGTCTTCTGCGTTTTACAGTGGATACAGCATCTTATGGTGACTACTTTCTAACAAGGGTTTCTTTCATAGGATTGGACTTCTATATAGCAAGCATATTGTGTGAATCTGCAAAGAGGATAATACAGAATTCTTTACTTCATATAGAGGAACATGCCAAGAATATTACTTCCTCATTATCTTGTTTTATACAGCCATATTTTACATATGCATAAATACTGATTACAGGAATCAATACACTTATAGATATATCTAAAAATCGAATAATAATATAAAGGATGAACACTGGCTAACAATGTTTAATAAAGCAGAACAAATGTTTCCTGCTTCACTGGCTGGCCACAAATCAGTTGGTCTGTATTGGATATTTTAGCAGTCTCCAGAACTTAAAGATACAGATTTCAGCTGTGTTTGAAGTAGTTTCTTGAAGGTCCTGGGTAATAAATTATTTTATCAGAAGTTATTAACATTTACTGAACTAAATGGTCTTCATGGTAATGCAGTAAAAATAATGGGAAGTGATGAATCAATAGATATCAAGAGGTATCAGCTGCTTCTTAGAGGAGTGAACACCCCGCTTTATGGGATGGATGGATTCCATTTTGCACTAGCTCTGCGTTAGGCTGGTTTACTTTATTCCAAGCTGAAACCAAATCTCCTTTCAGACCTCTTTGTAGTCTCTGCACGGTTACCTGAGGAGAGTTACATGAAATAAAAACTGATAGAAGCACTGAATAAGGCAGGTCCACTGTATGCAGGGTGACTATAAAATGGTCCTATACTAATTTCATAGCTGTTTTGTGCTTGTTAATGGTTGGAAAATGATTCTGTACAATCAGTGCCTGCTGTATGTGCTACTTTACATTTACATGAAGGTTACTAGGAACTGATTTCATGGAGAGTAGTCATATCTTCCGAAAGTCTTCCTGCAACCTAGAAAGAATACTTAAGTTATCCTTGGATTAATGCTTTTTTTCTACTAATAATTTTTTTCCTCCTAAAATTGCATTATTCTTTTTTTTTTTTTTTTCCCCAAAAATGAGCCAGATGTCAGTTGGATCTCCTGCACTACAGTTTCCCATCCCCTCCTAAATAGGCCATCAGGCTCAGGCCAGACTCAGCTTTAAGGAATACAAGGCCCAGGGTAGAGTCTTACAAATCAGCAGCTACCAATAATGGACATAGCACTGTACTTGCAATTTTGATAATGACTGAAGCTGCCAGTACATAGAGAAGAACAAAACTTAGTTTGTCTTTCAAAACTCAAGTCAATACTTTGGAGAAGCATTACGAACCTAATGCATTTATTTTCTGATAGCCCTCTGTTGCACTTCCTAAAGAAATTATTAAGTTACTTGTAGGTAACTCACAAAAGTAGAGAGAGTCAATATAAAGAGATCCAAGATCATTCTTCTGAGAAAGCAGCACTCCTGAAACACATTGCATCAAACTAGGAGTACCGACTCCCTTCATAACTTGCTTTGCTAGAATGCCACAACAAATACAGTTACATCATCAGAAACTGACCTGCGTATAAAGACAGGAACTGCTCCCCAAGGAACTTTTAATCCAACCAGCCTGCCCACCTAAGTCCTTTGCATATTACTACGTACATTTTTTGAACTGCAGTCTTTGGTAGCTTCAGATGCTGCAGTTCATTTGCACATAGTTTCCTTCCAGGCTTGGAATGTGAGTGTGTGTGACTTTGTATCTCACCAATCGGAATATCTAAGTAACACCAATACTTTTGTTTTGTTACACTGTTTTCACTCTGTATGCTAGAACAGAGAAATTTGTATACCACTAGCAGTTAGGAAGGTTGTAGTCGTACTAATCTTTCTGAGCCTTATCATTAATTCCTTTTAACGTCAAATTGTCAAAAGCCATGGCAACAAAGATATCTTTTCATAACTACATGAGAGCAAGTAATGGCTGTTGTGTCTGGCTGGACGCCTCTTCGTTTCAAAAGAAAGGCCATGCACAGACTGCAGAGATCTAGTGGTATGAAACATCCCTGCCTTAGTTATGTGTGGAAAATGTGTCTCATCCTAAAAGCATAATAACTGCATTCAGCAGGGCTTGCAAGACAAGTGCTGAAAAAGGGATTGAGCATGTAATGTGTGCAGAGAAGACTGAGATGCATTTTAAATGAAGGTACGGAAATATTCGTTGGGGATGTGAGGTTTTCACAATTCTGCAAAAATGGCTCATGCTTCAAAACTTACACTTATAGTGCATTTGCTATTGAGCTCCATATAGAAACCACAGTATGATGCAACACCGCAGTACTTGACTGGGAGCTGAGCACAATGGGCTATTTGCTAAACGCATAAAGGATGCAAAACTACAAAGCCAGCTGCAGGCGTTTGACTTGAAATATTTGATGGCTTTGCTTTGTTTCTTTAATAAATATGAAATGACCTTAGAACAAGCATTTTCAGGAGCAGTAACCAAGAACTGGTAAGGCAGAAGAGAAGTTCAAAAGCAGATTTTTTAAGCTCAAAATCAGACAGAATTGATCTGGTAATAAGACCCAAAGCCACCATATCCCCATCTACAGACTAACTCATTCACAGCCATCAAGGCACTCAGGCTAATGAGATGAAAAATGTGACAGTGCTCTCCTTGCAATAGGCTGAAATAACAATGAGTTATTTATTTCTCATCAATCTAGGGTATCTCTGTCTAGCTCAGCTCTTGCAGTTCTTACAGAATGGAACAAAGAAGTTTATCTCCCTGCCTGCACTGAGGAAATGTTACGAAGTCTGAAAGAGAGCTTAAAAGAAATAAGGTCTGAGGGAAAGACTTCAGTCGCACATGATTTTTTTTTTTTTAGCTCTTCCCTGAATCTGTCACCACAGATTTTGTGGTTTAGGAACCTGAGCAGAGCGAACTGTCACTTCCCTCCTACCCTCATGTTGATGTCCTTTGCCTAGAAAGGAAGGGCTGGTGCCTCACTGTGCCTTGTCCTAATGCAGATTTTGTGCACAATTACCTCACACACCCAAATCAAAGAATGCAGAAGGACTTAAAGATCTTTTGCTGAACTTAGCCATAGTCCTATTTTTGATTTGGAGAAGTTTGTAGCAAGAAATTTTCCTTTTTTTTTTTTCCCCTGAATGTCCTAGGACATACAGTTTAGTCTAATGTTCATTTTAGTTAATATTAACCTGACAAATAATACATCCAAACTAGTTATCAGGCTTGACTGTTCCCACATGCTTGAGACATCTTACTGAGACAGAAGGAGTTTCCTCCTGGAGGTGGTTGCTATTCTCCAAGGAGTCAAAGGGTGTTTGGATGGCTCTCTTCATACAGGAACATCACTTCAGATAGCCAAAATCAGGTTGAATGAAACCTACCCAGGATGCTTAAGACACAGACCTAGGAATCCTGTAGAAAGATTCAGGAAACTCAATAAAGTCAGCAGGACTGATTAAATTTTAGCATCTGGCGTAAGTTTTCATGGTTAATTTTAAAAGCAAGTCTGTTCAGCACCTTGCAGAACCATTTCTTGTTTTACACCTAAATCATACATAAAAATGTAAGTACATGAATATTTATGTGCTGAAGAAAGATCAGGTCATAAAGACTTATAAGAAGAAGTGCTGGAGCCCAGCTGTCAGAAACTCCTGCCGAGCAAACCATCTGTCTATAATCACACGTCTATCAGTTTTCTGTCTATAATTACACGTGTCTGTCCTCATCCTGAATGCAGACTTCAAAGCATTCAGATTTTCTCCCCAAAATCCTGATATTTCCTATCCTATCTCTTCCTCCTCTTTTTCCCTCCACATGTAACTGCCCACGTAACTGAATTAGTTCTGCTTTTTTCTTATTTCCAATGATTACACTTCTATCACACAAATGGCGAATCCGCATTTATTCTAAGGAAACAGTTTTGAAGATAGCAAGACAACATTTATTGGTAGTGTGACATTTTTATTATCCAAATCGTACTTGCCTTCTGCTTACAAGGAAACCTCTGAATGTTATACTCTAAGTGATTCTCTAGTATTCTGTTACATTTTATTCCTGCTTTATGGGCTCTCAGATTTACTGAAGTGAAATTGGGAAGGTACTAAACTAGTACAACATAAAGGTGATCTAGGATGTCTACAGTTGGTAGTAATTCACATAATGAGTACCATTCCAGTACTGTTGGAGGGTTATGCCTTATACGATTAGTATTAGAGGGAAGCATTAAGTGTAATCAAGTAAAATCCAACATGTGCTGATCTATTGTTACTTAAATTATGCAGTTTGGAGACAAGGTCTTCCAGGGCCTTTTTTTTTCCACGGGGTAATCTCTGTCTTGCTCAGTGAGAGAACAATTCATGTTTGTCCAGTGCATCATTAATACATCTGCCAGGGCCACAAAAAGAGCCAAGCTTGGTTTATCTAGCATGTTTTCTCATTTCCTTGCCTAGTAGTAAGGAAGTGAGTTCAATATTCAGTTTCTCATTTCCCATGAGACTGTTGCTGGCTTGACCAACATCTCCTGGCTCTGTAAAAGAAACTGGATTAAACTCTGTTTTGTAATTATATATATTGAATTTGTGCTGAAAAATTCCAGTTCCGTACCTGGCACTTGGATTGGTTGCACCTTCTGAGAAATACAAAAAACACCCTTCTTTCCATTGATCTAGATCCACTCCCTTCACAATGTGCAGGCCTCTTTTTTTAATAACCTCTGTAAGGCTGTGAATGAAATGGCTATGAATGTATTTCTGCATACTTCAAGTAATATTTTCAGCTGAGATTCCTTCTTCTTTGTGTGTACATGTAGTCATGAATTGCCAAAAGACACACTTGCTGTCACTCTCCAGAGAACAAGGGATATTAATATAGCTATTGCTGAATTTTCCATGTTAACTCTCTGAAAATTCATGTCCGGGTTGATAGGATTCACCACACATTTCGACACCTCAAAGCCAAGTATGTTCTCTAAGTTCATCCTGAATATTTTTGATACAGTAAGTAGAGGGAAAAAAGCTCTCTAGGACAGTGATGCAAGGTAGGTTGGATGAACTGCCTTCTGGAGTTAGCCATGTTCTTGCACTGAGTGTAGATGCCTGGCTGAGACTGGACACTGCTCTGAAATGGGTGAAGTTAGATTAAATTTAATCAACCTATGCATGAAAGTTCAATTTCATTACTGCTGCTTGGTGAGAAGAGGTTCACATCATGTTTTGCAGTTTTATCTTGTGAAGATTAGCCATACTGACACCATTCCTCCTATCCAGAAGTAAAACAAATAGATAAAACCCTCAAAAGTGCCCAAGTAGCAGTATGAATAAAGAGGTATTCAGAACGTAAGGGGCTGTGCACAAATACTCCTTGCAGTATTCACTAGGCTCTGCTGATGTCTGTGTGTACATAAACTGACTACACCAGTCAGTAGACTTTTCCATATTATGTTGTTAATGTCCCTCAAGCCTGAAAAGTTGGGCTATCTTTGAGAAGTAAAAACGTAGCTAAATTTCCATGCCTGTTTTTCAGGTTATAACACAGACAAGATTGCCAGTGAATGTGTGGTAGCTGTGGTTTTTTTGATGTGGACACCTGCCCAGTAGACCCTGAACTGACACCCATCTTACATTTGGCTGTTGTATACTCCTTAGACAGCAATAACTTTCAGTCAGTGTTGCACTGTTCTATGTAGCAGTCTGTGAGCTGGACCAGGAGGCCTTCACTGTGCTGATCCCCAGAGTGATAACTTCTTCCCATCAGTGGTCACTTATGATAGAAAAATATTGTTCTGGGCACAGAAATCTTAAGAAACTGAAAATCTGCACGTACTTATTCGCAAAAGTGTGCATTTTAACTTAATTGTATTGCTATTGCTTTGACATTAAACTGAATTCTTAGGCTTTGCCTAACCAGCCATTGTATTTTTGTTACAAATGGATGGAAAATGAAAACCACATGAAATGAAGCTCTGACAACGTTTATCTGTATTTTCAGATTAACCGGAATAAACGTGTTTTGTCACTTACAATTTGCACTGCAGCTCAGTTTAGATTAGTGGAAAAACTATTGTTTGCTGAAAGAGTGAAGGCTGATGACTGAGGCCCAAAAACCCATGATATTTTTATTAATTGAGCACTTACTTCAAACAGTTCATTTTTCTGAGCCTTGGTGGTCCTTGGAGCAGCTTTCCATGTCACTTTATTCCTTGCTCTCTCTATCCATGGAAAAACCAAAAAGCTTTTAAGCGATCTGGTTCAAGTACTCCATACTGGAACAACTGGATCAGAAAAAAGAGCCCCTCTGAAGTGCTCTGTGAGCCGTGCTCCTCTAGGAGCAGCTGATTTAACATCTGCAGCTGCTGCTAGCAAACAGAAAACCGGTCTCCTTTGTAACTTCATTTTACAGCATGTTAAACCTCAACTGCAAATATTGTTTAAAAAAAAAAAAAAAAGCAAGTGCAATCTGATATGCCTGAACAGCAGCACTTTATTGTCGCTTTATCAGCCAGAGTTCCTTTGAAGGGACTCTGGTTACCAAGAAAATTTGCCAGATCAGAATGGTTATAATTGTTCACTTATTTCATCAGGTAGTAAAACAATGCATGTAATTGTATTGCCAGTGATATATTATTAACAAAATATTTTGTTGCTATGCAGTTCTTCCTGCCTTATTGATGGTTCTTTTCTATCTCAAATTAGCAATAAGCCACACAATCAAATCTTACATGCATAGATCAACAAATTTTAAATCATAGATTGCTCAGCTTCTTTGTTAAACATAGTGAATATGCAAGACAGAGGCATCTTCCTTGTTTTTATGTATTTCTTGTTCGTAGCCATTTTCAGTGTGGCCTCTCAAGGTCATTGTATTAGGATGCAGGTAGGTCCTCATGGGCTTTTGAAAGGGGATTTTGTATTTAATGAAAAAAATATTTCTTATTCTAAAGCAGTTAAGGGTCCAAGATCAAGTATAAAGAAATAAGATCATTTTGGAGCTCCCCAGATGGATCCAAGAGGCTGCCTGCTCTCAAGCACAAATTTCTACTGTGCCCAAATGTTTGCTTATAGCCACTTTTGAGTCTACTTTCATCTGCCTTCACAAGACTTTGGAAGAGGCATCTGATAGAAAGTAGGCAGTATATTTTCCTGACTTTTCTGTGATATTGCTTTGATTTTGGCCTGCCCACAGAAGGACGTACACATCATGAGTACCTAGGATTCTGTTCAGCATTGAAACAATGGCAAGAACTAGTTCACTCCTTAGATTCGTTCTGAAAGTTCATTCTGTGTGCTCAATTGGGCATAAGTCATAAGACTGTCCAAAATCTGCCTGTGATTTCAAGCCACTGCTTCCGAGTGGTGCTCACAGCTGAATTTTGAAGCCTATACAAAGACAACAATTCTTGTCAATTCTAGTTATGATTCATGTCATTCTTTCTGATTAATTCAGTGAAACATAGCATAATCACATGAGGCTAGACATATGTTAGCATAATGACATTTATGAAACACCGAGCTTTGCTGTATTTTGGGATTAAATTTTTGGGACAGGGAGCTAGGGAAGCTTTCCTACCCTCATTAGTTTCCCAGTCCTCTTTCTCCAATGTAGCAAATTTGAATCATCGCTCTCACCAGAGTGATGAGTTTAATGAGAAGTAAGTTGCCTCCATACAGAATGTTTTCTTTTAGATGTCCTTGCTTTTTGCTTGAGACAGGCACAGGGCACAACTTTTCTTATGACTAACTGAACAGCAATAACAGCAAAGAAGTTCAGCAACCTGATTGACTACTTCCACATTTATCTTTCCTTCCTGCCCACAGGTCATACAGGGAAAGTGTCAAAGGTGACAGCTTATATCCCTTTGTATTGGAAATTTGCAATTAAATATTTGTAATAATGGTGAGCATTTCTTCCACTTCCAAAGTAGAAAACAACCATTTTCTACCATATTTCAGGATTCAAAAGGTAGTGGTGTAGGAGAAGAATACTGTTGCCTGATTATTTTTTATAGCGCAAGGGAACATATTTCTATTTTAAAACTTTTGTTTTATTATGAGCTGTCTCATGACCTCTGTCTATGGTAGATATCTATCACAGCCAAACACAAGGGCTGAGTATTAGCTTCCTGAGAGAAAATATGACTAAAGTGCAGGCGTTACTGATAAGAAAAATATTGAGTCATCTGGAGTAGAATCTTTATTCTGTCCTCCACCCCATCTGTATTTTTGACTTTTTAATGAAAAAAAAAAATGTTGGTAAGTTAGCACTAACAGGAAGCACTTAGGAAAAAACAGAGGCTATGAGGGAGAACTTTGTGACTACATTAAAAAATGTATATATAGGGGCAAGGTTATTTGAAGTGGTATAAAAGGCACAACAGCAAAGTTGGTCTTAGTCAAATAACACCATGAATCTGTGGTATTATAATACCATGCATTTCTTATCTTCAAAAGAAAAAAAGAGAAAACTGTGTAGGTCTTTTGTTGCATATCTTCACTAACTGAATCACACTCAAAACACAGAACAGTCTTGGATACAGAAAAAATATTTTATTAAACATACAAACTTCTAAATGAAACTTCTAAATTCTTGAATGTTAGAAGTATCACTTGACTAAAATATTTTAGGATCCGAAGTGGCTGGTGTTCTATTTAAAATGTCAAGACAAAGTTCAAGATACATACGGAATACAATTATCATTACCTTTCAGTGGTTGACTGCTACCTAACTAATATATTGTGTCTTCAGAAATATTCCATCAATCCCATTTTAATAGCGCAAAAGGAAAAGGCAAAAGGCCACTGGGATATTGTGTTTGCACATTCACCTACACAGTGTTCCCTGTACATAGACACAAGTATTTTCAGTTTAAATTTCTTAAGGCACTCCAGATGATGTAGTTTAACTACTCAGAATCAGTGACTTATACTTTCAAAATACTAAACCCTAATTAAGAAATTAATTTAGACTGAACTTGGTTTTGAAGTTTAATAGTCTTCAAAACCAATAAAAATATATTTGAATTATGTATCTCAACCAGTTTTCAGCATTTGTGTTTTAACCTATAGTTTTAGGGAGAGCTTGTAGATTCCATGTTTGGTCAGATTTTTGTGTATGTAGGACTGTAAGCTTAGATTTGTGTAAGATAAACTCACAGAGCTTTAATGTCTAGTCTACTAAGTTGTAGCAGATTTTAAAGCCTATTGGTGGAAGATTATAGCTGAAAAGAAATTCACTGATTTCAAATACAGGTCTTAACTGATTCCAAACCTTAAAATATCAGGAGAGCAACTTGGGTGCTTCCTGCTGAGGCACTAGGCTTGGTGGCAGTCGGTTAATCTCACCAGCAACATAACCAGGAAAAGCAGAAAACTAAGTTTCACTGTAAGGCAGTAGATAGAGTAAAGGAAAGCAGAGGTTGATTTATGAGGGCATATTCTTGAATAAATGGAGCAGGAAGGATGGGCTTCATGTAAACCAAGATGGAACCGGGCTGCTGACACTGAAAAGAAAAAAAAAAATCAAATGGATATGTTTTAAGTTAAGATTGAAGGAAAGCTGGCAGGTGAGGAAGATTTTGGGATGCTGCATCCTCTGTATTTAACGTAATAAAACCTAATGTCCTTGAATAAAAGATAGAACACAAGTTACTACAGCTGAAGAAGGAAACAGTGAAGAACAGGTTCAACAAGTAAAGTCTTGTGTAAGTAGAGGATGTAAAAACAGACAACCGGGCCAACAAGAAATGTATAATCAACAGAAATGTTACAAGGCTAAAAATAACCAAGTGAACTGGAACGCTAAGCACTACATGAGGATATTGAAATAACAGGTGAAAGTGATGAGACAGCAAAATATTGAGGATGTAGCATAAGGGCTACCCCACAAGTCAATGAGTCCTGGAGATAACAATGTCTGTGACACACCAAGGGTTACCAGGGAGCCCACTGGGCAAAAAGCACAGCAGTAACTGGAGAATACAACTCCGCCCATGTAGACTGAGTGAATACCTTGAAAAGCTACAGTGCAGACATTGGTTTTTTTGTTGCCCTCTTCATCCAAGTAGTTAGCAATTCATAACAGAAAAGGCAACTCTGGATGTAGTCCTGAGCAGTGTGAAGGGGACCTATGAAGGGCCCATGGGATAGGAGGGATAACAGGATTTTCTAATTCAGGATTCTTGTTACAGCAAGAGTTAAAGTATGCTGCTCTCTTCAGCGGTGTTTGAAATAAACTGAGAGCACTTGTTAAAGTGAAATTAGAAATGTAACATAAAAGGGTAACGTGTTTGCATGATCATGGAGATTTTTTACTGGCATTACATTTTAAGCTCAATTTAAGTGAATGATATCAATCCCAAAAGACTTTTAAACAGTTATGCAAAATTACCCCAGCCCCCCAGTCCCCAGAATGATCTCATTTAAACAGAACATCAAGAATTTAAGGAGAGCAGTTTGTCCTTCAAAAACTAGAAGTAGTGTTCAGGTAAGGAAAATCTTCAAGTATATAACCTTCAGCAAGTTAACTGAAAATTCGTAATAAGGCAGGACAGATAATACTCTGAATAGCTAAGCATATAAAAACTGCTAACTCAAAATTTTCTCTAACATACTAGAAGCAGAAATCTTGGCATATTTTGTCAAACAGTCTATCACAATTTGAAAGAAGAACTTGAGAAAGAAAGAGTCATAGCAATGTTGCTAAATGACTTATTTTATTGATATTCATCACAAAGAGCTGCAGGGAGAGTCCACACAGCCTTTTTTTAGAAGTTAAGCATTTGCGGCACCATATCAAGATGACGTGTCAGCAGAAGAGGTTTCAAACAAAGCCTGTCCAATAAACAGGAATGAATGACCAGAACCATATGTTCCAAAGGAATTTAGTTTTGAAGCTGCTGAGCTACGAGATGGGTATTAAATTGTGTCAGTTAAAGTCAACAAATACCAAAGGAACTAAATTTGACAAAACTTTAATTTCTTAAGGGATTTTAGTAAAGATTTACTACTTTACTACTATAGAACTGTTACTTTCATTCCAGTAAAATGGGACAAAGCTATAAAATCGTCAGATCACCTTGAATGAGATAACACAGCATGCACAGGACAACGAAGGGATCAGGCCCAGATAACATGGGTTCGCAAAAGGCAGGCCCTGCTTGATTAACATGATCTCCTTCTATGATCAAGTGACCCACCCGGTGGATGAAGGAAAGGCTGTTGACACAATCTACGTACACTTCAGCAAAGACCCCGAGGTGGTGGTCAGCCTCTTATCCCAAGTAACTAGCAATAAGACTAGAGGAAATGGCCTCAAGTTGCACCAGGAGAGGTTCAGGTTGGATATTAGGAAAAATTCCTTCTCTGAAATAGTGGTCAAACACTGGAACAGGCTGTCCAGGGATGTGTTTGAGTCACCATCACTGGAGGTGTTCAAGAAAAGTTTAGATGTTGTACTGAGGGACGTAGTTTAGTGGGGAAATATTGGTGGTAAGTTGACAGTTGGACTAGATGATCTTAGAGGTCTTTTCCAATCTTCGTGATTCTATGATTCTCTGAAAACATTGAATTAAGATATATTAGAAAAGATTAGAAAAGGTTGACATATCTTTTGCAGGAAAAATCATGCCTCTCCAGGCTGTTGAAGACTATTGCAGAACTCCATTTTAGGAAAGTACTGATGGTTTGTACAGATTCAGCTCATTTCCAAAAAGTCTTTGACAATGTTCCTCAATAGAAATTACTACAAGTGACACTGGGAGAAGGTCATTCTGTGGATGAAAAAAACCATGACAAGCAGTTAACGACCAGGAGACAAAGGTGTGGGTAAGTAGCTGGTCTTCACTACTTTTGGAGTCTGTAGGAAGGCAGTGCTACAAAGAGGAAAAAAGACATCTTTCATGATATCTGTTAATAAAGTGGCTATGCACTAAGAATTATTTAAAAGAAAAATCTTGGGCTCATTTTGGATAGTTCCCTGGGGGTATTGGTTCCATGCCTAACACTGCTCTAAAAAAGAGAATTTGTGCTGGGAAAGACAGCAAAAATAGATTGGAAAACAGCATTATGCTACTACATTATTATTTTGTGCCAAAACTGAGTATTGTTTACAGTTTTGAGAAGCCTTTCCTGAAAGTGTATGAAAGAGCCAGAAGAGGCACAGGGATACATTAGCGATGATCAGAGGTACTGAAAGACTTCACGTGGCTCAGCAATTCTTCTAAACACGTGTGTCCAAAAGCAGTACTCCCATGGATGGTATCTTCCCATAGCCAGGCACTTTCTAATATTTCCCACAGCCGTTTACCTTGTGCTATAAGATTAGAGAGACCCAAAGTCCTTCCTGTTTTCTTACGGTTCTCCACATGCAAGAGCTGAGGTGTATATTCTTTATTGCCTTCTATCTTTTGAGTTTTCACTAGTATCATTCTACACAGACTATAAATGGGCAATATATTATCTTGAGTAGAAGATGAAAAAATATCTCCAGAGTTACTGGTTATGTTTTCAAAAGGCTATTGATGCTTCCATTATAATCTTGCTTATATTTTCTTTGGAGCAGTAAACTCTTTCTGTTACTGTATGATTCTTTCTGGTTGGGGACCTAATCTTGGGAAAGAAGAAAACACTGCAACATTTTTCAAGGCTCAGAGGAGATATGTCTCTGGTCTTCCTCCCAGGAAACTGTGTAGTTATGTGCTCAGATGCTGGATCAAAGCTGTCTGTCTTTCTGTGCCATGGCTGTACAGCACAGTGACTTCTGATGTTGCCATTGACACAGGAATGTGTAGAGACAAAGCTAAAATAGGACACCATTGAGCATTATCTTTCATAAATCTAACATAACCTTTTCTTCTTTTGACCAATCTAATCTCCCTCTGAGGGAGTACATTATTCTGTTTTACTTTTGGTCTTCTTTGGCTGGCTGACCTCCCCTAATTAAGCCAACCTATTGGAGGGCCAGCATCTCACGGCCTCCCAAGACAACGCAGCCAGAAAATCATGTGTCTTTTCTGCTTGATCTGACCTCAAAATGAGAAGAAAAGGATTAAAAACAAGCAAATAACTCTCCTAAGAGAGAAGGGAGAAAATTCAGCTGCTGGCAGGCAGACAGCTGAGTAGGAGCACACTCTCCCTTGCCTTCATTCCAGCCCCACGTGCAAGCTCATGGAGGCCCTGGGAGCTCACAGGGATACCACAGTCCCACCAACATGAGCTTGCTGCCACCCCCAAAGAACCTGCTGTAGGTACATGGCAATGTCATGGTGATTTGGGGTGTTATGTGATGAAACAGACATTTTTAAGACTATCTATATGAAGGAATGCTAGAGATAGATGTTTCAAATGACTGAAATCGTGCAGCACTGAGAGCAGCTGTGCACGACACCAAGTCTCATACTGGCACTTCTGCCAACATGTTTTAGAGAGAGAGTATTTCTAGCTACCTCCATACCAAGGAAAATCCAAATATAGACACAGTCATGTTGACTTAACATGTATCTCCTTTGACTGGCTTACTCAAGCTGAGGAAGTACTATTAAATCTGTAAGCCAAAGTACCACATTTACTGGAAGATTTTGCCAGCATCAAGGCATGCATATAGCCTTATTGGAACATGGATCCAGCCTGATTTTTTTCTGAACTCTCAAATAGACCTTTTGTATTGTACTTTTAATCACTTCTTCCAGAGAACATAGAGAAAAAAAATACAACAAAAAAAAAAACACTGAAGCACATTCCATATAGGTGCACCTGTTTCAGTGAGTGATGAATTTGTTCCATCATTTTAAGTCCACACAACCTTATTGCAACAATGAAATAATTCTTATGGAACAAAGTAAATTCTGGAGCTGACTACATATTTAAGAATATAAAAACATTGAGAAGTTTGCCTACTGAAGATCCCACATACGTAGTACAATATTTCTCTATATACAACAGGCGAAGATACAGTATAGCATTTACTTGAAATAGCACATCCATTGTTTCAGACTATTTCAAAACTATATTTCTTCTCCAGCAGCAACATGCTGTTGTGCCAACTCCTAAATGACCATAAATCTATTTTTTATAAACCTTAATGAATTCTTGGCCAAGATTCTGTAACTATTGGCTTCTACCTTTGAGCAGAAATGGAAAAAAAGCATACACTGACTAAAATGGAAAAAAAAAAATCACAACAAACCCCATGTTGCATTTTGCATGTAGTGTGAAGGAAGCCTTGTTTTCGTGGTGTTGCAGTTTTCAGTGTTTTTAATTTCAAAGCTGCTGATCAATTTAAGGTAAGTGGCAGGCATTTGGCTTAGTTCCCAGGCTCCCCTTTCCTCCCAGAAAAGAAAGGATTCAGTCAGACACACAGACAAGGGGCATCATCGATGGCTCTCGCATTCCAAGCATTTTAGCACAGATTAGGTTGGAATGGTTTTACTGTTTACTGAAATCTCCTAGGTGTTGCATTTTATCCCCCTCTGGCCATGGTTATCCAGGTTCAGCTCCTCAGGTCAGGACCCCCATAAGAAAAATGGCCTGTAGAGCCCTGAAGAGAAATGCACAGCACAGGTCAAGGCTCCATGTTAAAATGCCATTTCAGCAGCTTATTGCAAAATGAGAGTCCCCATACAACAGGTAATTTAGCAGTGAATGTTTTTCCTAAAGATTGCAGCAAGGCAAGAGCTGTTTTACATGCATTCCAGAGGAAAAAGCGAAGATAATCTTCTTAACAAGGACAAAACCTCAGCACTTTTTGTGTCTGGATATAACCAACAGATAATTGTGTCATTTTTAGCCCCCTTTTTCCTCTTAGGTTCAATAAAGTATAGATTACAATGTCCAATATCTAATCCAAGTTTGGCTTTACTATTGTTATTCTAAAAATATGAAAGGTCTATTTAAAAGAGATTGTCTTCAAACAATAACTTTGTATAGATACAAGTTTTAATGCAGTCACCCATTTTGCAGACACTCAGGGATGGATTTCTGGAGATGCTGGATGGACAAATGAGCTCAGGCTTCCGGGAATTGCACACGCAGCTGTGAGCTCCTGTTGCTTCCACAGGTGTCAGCTGTGCGTACAGAGTAGCACTGCCATCGCTGGGGAGGGGAGGAACTGCAGAGATGTGGCAGTGCCCGCTGCTCTTACTGATAGCTTTGGGTTAAAAAAAGCCTTCCCCACCTCCCCCTGTTGTTCCTGTTAGTTATGCCTTCAAAAATAAATTGATCACCAGGTCAAAATGCCCAAAAGCAAATTGGTGGTGGGAAATTTAAGCAGAATCAGAGCTAGGAAAAATGAGGGAGGTGTTTTTAACAAAAGAAGACATTTTTCAGATATATAACCTAGAAAATTTATAAACAGTTTCCCTTGAAGATGTCAATCTTTCTGCAGCTTGTTTTTAACGACCCTTAAGAACACAGTTGAAGATACTCTGTTCCTTGAATGATGCATTGCAGAATAATGTTCCAGATGTATACATGAGCGTGCATGCGCACGTCAGGGATCTGACTGAACCGAGCTGACCCGGCCTCACAGCAACGCCCTGGGAGGTATCAGCACATTGCAGCCAGGTGCCAGCGCCTTTCTGGAAAGCATCATTACATGGCCTGAGACTGCCTCAGTGATGCCTTTTTTCCTCAGTTCACCCTTTAAAATATGAGTAAATTCAGTGGGGAAAGCTACTCGTTTAATCAAGTTAAATCACAAGGGAATATGCATGTGATCTTTTTGCTAAGAGACAACCAAACAGTGGACCAGAGAGACTTTGTGAAGGCTCAGAGGTGTCATAAGGCCGAGCATAGCCCCTCCTCCTCCTCAGCAGGTCCAGCCTGAGAGGCAGGGAAGGAGTTAACGCAGCCCAGGAGGGGCAGGAAGCCGACCAGCTGTATGCAATTGCAGCTGCTGCTATAAAAAGGCTTTGCCTTAGAGGATAGGGAGTCACACTGAAAGGGAAGGAAATTCTTCTGGTGAACTTAGTTCAGTTTTGAAGGGAAGGAAGTCGTTCCTGATGGTTGGGGTCTCTGAAATTCAGAGGATCATGCAGATTTCTGGCTGGGATGAAAAATGCGTCTGTGGCCAATGGCTCTTGTTGCTGCAGTTGTCCAGCACTGCGTGTGTTAAGTTTTCTTCAGACAGCTGTTTCTGTAAAGCTGCATGTTCGCGTTTAGCAGGAAATTGTTGAATGCAATAAAAGACAATATATCTCACACTGTTTCTTTTTGTCAGCCGCTATACAGAAGCCTGGCCCTGCTGCAGGGGGATGTTATTTTCTTAAGGGACTGCTCTTATGAGGTCAGTGCAGGTAGATCAGGAGGGATGTGAGATGCTGGCTGGGTGTATCCGTGTAGTGATGACTCTCCCAGAATGGGGCTACCCTCATAGAAGGGTTCAGCTGTAGAGGGAAGGAAGCATCTTCCTGCTGATCCTTGAGGAAATGGCTTTCCTCTGAAGGGGAAAGCAGGGGGAAAGGTCTGTTTTATATAGCCCTAAAAATATTCTTACACATATAGATATGTTTAAAAAACAGGTTTTCTTCTTGACAGTGATTTATTCCACATGTTACTGTCCTTCTCCTCCTCACAGCTTTTATATAAATTATCTTATGATGGATGAGCATGTCCTGCTAGTGCAAATATACTTCTTGGGAAAAAAAAATGTATTAAGATGCTAACAGAAACCACAGGTGAGAAGCAGAAAATGTCCTCTTGAGGTGAAGGTGTGTGTGCCAATCAAGCAATAGATAAATAAAAATCATTTTGGAAATGTCACAATTGCTCCCTTTTCTGGAAGGTACAACACATGGCACAGAAGCCCTCATCCATTCTTGGATGCTGGAATTCCTCTGCTGGCTCTACAGAGTGGCTGGCTCCTGCTTTCCTTTGGCTAGTCTGTGGAAAACAGAGAGAGTTTTATTAACCAAGATTGTGCTGCTTGGGAATGGCTCATAGTTTGCCAAACTAATCATAGCAAACTGTTGCAAGATTAGATTTGTCCTGGCTGGCTAATCCAAACTCCTACAAGACAGAAAGCAAAAAGTAGTAGAAGAAGAGTAGGGTAAATAAGATCTAAATGGAGACTGGAGGAAATTGTGATGCAGGATGCAAGAGAAATAGGAAGGCTGATTCTTATTAGTATTTGAGATCCTGACCCTGGTAGATGAGATTATAACTGAGTTCAGTGCAAATGAGGCACTGATGTTTGCCTTTCACAGTGCTGGGGCTGTGATTGGTTGTACCAAGCACAGCTTTCCCAGAGAGTGCAAGGAAGTCTGAGCTTTCTCTTCCATTACCTTTGACTGATCAGTGGGTAATAACACCTCTAGTGTCTCATGAAATGGCCGTTGTCAAACCTGCTCAGAACAAGTCACATTTGAGAAACCCCACTGGCTTTACAGTGTGCCAGGGAAGTCCCATTTTTACAGGCATCATGAACTGCACATGGCATGGTGGCCATCACTCAGGGAGATGGAAGCCAGCAGCTGACTGGCAGTTTTGGTTCCTTCTTTCTTCTAGCCCAGTTCTTCAGATGGGGCCCACTCAAAAGAGGTTGCTGAAGGAGGATCCTCTGATTTGCTCAGGGTTTGCCTATGCAGAGTTCTTGCTGTGCCTGAATGACTCTGTGCTGATTCTTGTAGGGTGCAAGCATTTAAGTGACTGGTTTAGCGGGACATTGCTAATTAGTGAAATTTTCACATCCAACATTAATAGTCCTCATCTATCCTATGAAGTTAAATACTACTTATTATATTTCCTTAATTTTATTGTGTTCAGTCATGTATTTAGTTCTAAGCATACAAAGAAGTGTCCTAGCTAAAATTATTCCTGTTGAAATAGTAAGAGTATGAGGAAAAATAATATTGCCCTTAATTCACATCCTACTACTATTCATCAAAATTTATGCTCGTGTTGACACCTTTGAGAATCTTTGTTTATATTAAGATATATTATTGTATATTTGCTCTTAATAACTGAAGTAGGAGGAGTCTAAACTCTTATGGTTTTGGGGTTTTTTTTTCATTTACCCAAGCAGGCTAATCTGAATCATCCAACTGTCTTTGTAGACTTCATCTGAAGTTATAGGCTTAGTGAATTATATCAACAAAACAAACATTAGTTCAGACAGATGCTTTAGTGGTAGAGTCGACAAAACAGCAGAAGAATAGTAGCCAAAAAACCTCAATTTAATCCCCAGTTAGGTCATTTATTATTATTTATTTCTTACAAGAACATCATGATTAAAGATACTCATCACTCGGATTATACGGTTTAGTCATTCGTTTGAAGAAAGCCAAAAGATGGGATTCTTGATTGCTAATAACTGAGCTAATCTCCCAAGCTGTTGGCATGATAGACAGTATTTTTTTGCTTCAGCCAAAATTTTCAACCGAGAAATTCAATGACAGTTCTCTTTCTTCTGAGAGTTTGGTCAGAGCAAAGCTTTGTGGACATCTGGGCTTCAATTGCTAAAGCAGAAAGTCACATCTCCACCAAGCCCCTGTATTATTTCAAATTAGTGTGTGGCATCCCCCTCCAAGGTATAATGCAATATCATACACTGTGTTTGAAATCTATACTCATGTACACGTTTAAAAACCTTAAAAAAATGTTTCAACAATTCCATTCACTTTCACAAAGCCTCTGTAATGGGTCACAAATAATTATATTCATATTTAAATATACATTTTTGGAACATAGATACCTCTGCAGGCAGTTTTCCATTAAGTTCGTTTAAAGGGCGTAAAGCTTGACATTTCTCATGCTCCAGGCCGCAATGCGAGCTTTCATAGGAATCTATAAAACATGTGAATAAGGTCGCTCTTAGAAACATATGTTGCTTTTCTGTGGGCATAATGGGAAACTTTGAAAATGAGTATCCTACAAGAAGGAGTTTGGGGTGAATAGAGGGAAGTTTCTCAAATGTTTAAATGCTTGAAAATAAACTAAATAGCTGGCACATTTGTTAGCTGACTTCCCCACCAGAAAGCTGAGAGAATAACTGTTGAGTTCAGATATGAGATCTGCCTCACTGCATCTGTACCACGTGTTGGATCAATTTTTCCAGACAAAATTTAGAAGCCAGACTCATGCCAGTAGCTGATTTATTCAGTTAAGGATTTTCAAGTGAGAAGAAAATTTTAATCTAGAAAAAAAAAAAAAAAGAATAACAAGAAATTTCCCTTGAGTCTTCACAAAATCTTCTACAGATCCTGCCTTTGTCTGTAGATGCTGTTCTATTTTTTATTGCTTTTTTTTTCCTTCTTTGTTGTATTATTTTTTTCTAGGTTTTTTTACAGAGAAGTTATTTTTATTATTAGGGTTTTTTTTTTTACCATTTTTAGGTCTCTTGTTTAGTAAATAACTGATAACTGAGAAAGAAAGGCAGGGGAAAGAGGAAAAGAAGGAACGAAAGAAAGAAGTAAGAAAAGATAAAGGAAATGAAAGAAGGAAAGAAAGAAAAGTACTGTGGCATGAAACTGTTAAGGTAGCTGATACAAGACCCACTGTTTCAACAGTTTCTTTTAATGGGTTCAATTCATACTTTATCTAGTTCAGTTGGCATTATCAAGGAAATTCACAAAGAACTCAATTACTGCTGGGTGCCAAAAAATGACTTTGCTAAAGCCAATAGTAGATACCTGAATGTGGAAATTAGGTGGTTACTCTTTTTTTTTTTTTTTTTTTTTTTTTCTTTGGCAAAGATCAGAAACCATGTAGAAATCTTTTAATTTTTTTTAATGAATTTGTTATTTTAATTAAGTGAGGGTCTTCGTAGTTTTTCCTACCATGATGTATTCCAGACTTTTACAATGCACTCAATAGTCTGACTCACCAGAGATAATTTCAGGATTGTCATACTTTTTTTTTTTTCCTTGTAATTCACAGTCTATTGAATTTTTGAAGGCTGATCATCTGTTGAGCAGCATCAAGGTCTACCTGTCTGGTAAACCTTGGTCAGACATTCTTGATATTAAATGGAAAAAAAAACCTACAAATTCACAAGTAGTGTAAATGAACAAAATCTTCAGTCCATGAATGCAAACAGAAAGCTTTAGGAAAGCCTGTTGGTTTAAGGATTCCATGACATTGAAACATCATTGAAACATGACATTCCATCATAAAAGCATGGATTAATCTTGTAGACCCACATTATTGCATTTTACCGAAATCTCCCTATCACATCAGTTAAATATGCCACTCTTTTCTAGTTCCCATGCTGAAACTTTTATGTACTGTTGCTGGTATCAATATAATTATTTATTACAGGTGGCTTGCTTTGCCTGATGCGTGTAGCAATACTTGTCTGCAGCAAGCTTGGAAAGCATTCAAGAGTCCTGAGGAACGAAACACCACATTCATGCCAAATGAAATACCTAACAGTGGACTTCAATATGTATTTTTATTTTTTTCAGTCATTTAATGGCACTCTGATGCTTTAAAAGGAAAAAATAGGTTCTACCCATGACATAAAATGTATTTAAAAGAAGGCATATCTGTTTTCACATCAAAATTGTTAACTACTGGAACACACGTGCAAAAGAAATAATTGATTGTCAGTCTCTTGATCTATCTAAATAAAGAATAGATGTTTTAGTGAAAACTACCGTAGTCAAACACAAGGTAATACATTCAGCACAGGTTGAACAATGTTTAATAGACTGTCATGCAGTGAGAGTAAAAAGATGTGGCTTGTGCTGTCAGAGATCAAACAAAATTGCAGTGCCTCGTTCAGTCCTTGAAATCTGTAATTAAAATGCGTTAAAGCTCAGCTTTGTTCTAAAGGAAACAAGACAACAGTCAGAATATAGGACAGTGGTCCCAATCTGATCTTGGCTGGAAAGGCTACTGCAACCTTATTTTTACAAGATGTCACAGCATTTATGGCCAAGATACCTATTTACCTCTTCTTCAGAAGAGGCAGCATTTATCCTTTAACAACAAGTAGCAACTTGGAGCAGCAGTAACCAAGAAAATAGAGAAGCCCCCACTCAAGTATCTGTTTTTCCTTTAGCACCATGGCTTGCAGTCTTATGTTCCAGTATTATCATTGCAGACTTAGAATATGTCAATAGACACCTGACTTCTAAATCTGACTAACTGGTAAAAAATTTCCTACAAATACTAGAGCAGAAAATTCTATAGTAGTATGATTGCAAAAACATGTTGACCAATAGACTGTGCACATCTCATCCTGGAAGATATTTTGGAGCAGCCTCAAACACTTTTGTGATGCTGCTCATTGGGGTGGGTGAGAAAGGGAAATCTTAAGAAACTAAGTTCTGAAAAATCTGAGATTGTAATGTAAACAACATATTCTTAAGAATAAAAGTTGTATCTAGAATGTTAAAAGCTGCTGCATTTCTTCTGTTGTAATAGAATGAATGCTACAGAATTATCTAAGAAAGATTTTGGAACAGCTTGACTATGCAGCCTCATCACGGTCCTACGGAAACTGTAAAGTGCAAGTAAACATAACATGCCTTGATAGGATTTGGGTAGATAATAAATGTGTAGATAAAGACAACCTGAAAGATGTCATTTATGTGGATTTCAAAAAGTTTTGATAAACTAATAAGGAAGTCAAATAATAATGGATCACTGGGCAAACAGCTTACATGGATTAAAAATTTGTTAAATGATAAAATCAAAGTAATAGCAACAGGTGCTCTTCAGAGTGATTGAAAATAACAGTAAGGTATGGCAGGTGCTATTTGAAGTACTTAGAACTCAAGCCATGAAAGAGGAAGTAAATTTTAGTTTTGAAAAAGTGGTATACTCAGAGATAAACACCAACTAGAAGAATAGGAGTTGGTAGCTATATTAAGTGCCTTGGCTTTCCAAAGGCTTTGATAAGATAGGAGGAAAGAAATAAAATCTTGGGTTTTCAAGCCTTTTTTTCTTTTTAATTAGAACAAGATAGCTGTGGAAAAGTAATATGGAGAGTGGAAATTCCAGCTGCAATTTCTCATTCCATTCTTGTACCACGGCTTAAACTGATAGAATACCAGAGATGAAAGCTAATTTTGGATCAACATTTGGTAAATCATGCTTAAAACACACTGCATCCACTCATAAACTTTGATTCTTCGTGAAAAAAAAGACATAGAATCACAATAAGAAGTATTTCTATTTACTGTCAGCAACTAATGTTAACAATGGCCCTTTGGGTTTGTAGGGATTCTAAAAGCAGCGCTGCTTTACCTGTAACAAAGTGTGTCCATTCTCCCAACAGAGTAAAAATCTTGGAAAGATAAGTTTGATTCTGATAAGGTCCTTTGTGTATCCACTTACCTTTACAGTTCTATAACACAAAGTGAAAAGATTGGAGGCTATGTCGTTGCAGATGTATGCAGAGATGATAAAGATTAATATGACTTTAATCCTAAAGAAAACAGAAGCTGAAAGACACTCAACCACAGCATTCACAATTCTCAGGGATTTCACAACTCACCTGCCCATCAGCTGTCCCCACCTGTGCAACAGTAGGCCAAAAACTGAAAAATGACAAACTCAAAGGCAGTGAGTTTCTGAGAAAGGGCAGGAAATATTTCATTTAGCAGTGTGAAGTCAGACTGGAACTAAACTCTGCAAGAGGTAGTAGGAAAATGACTATGTTTTAAGGAAGGATTGCTCACTAGCTCTTCGTTCATTAACATTTGTGTCTATACAAGCCAACCCCATAATAAGAGTGCTCAAACTTCCTGCTCCATGGGATGGGAAATCAGGGCTAAGCCTTGCTGTGTGCACAGTTTTGACAATGACAAACAATGCCTAGTTGGGAAGATGCTTGATTTAGTGTTTGATTGCAGATCTAATGCTTTTCTGCTTTGAAGCAAGACCAGTACTGGCAACATAATCATGTCATTTTCTCTCTCTTTGGATTGTCCGGTCTGAATGGTTCTTCTGCATGGCGACAGCTATCCTCTTTCCCATTGCAAAACACATTGACTCCTCATTCCAGTTCCTAAACCTTTCGCCTGTGCCCACATTGCACAAATCCAGTACCCTTCCTCATCAGTTGTCATCTGCCTTCTTCTAGAGCCTTGTTTTCTCTTCACATCTACTTCACTCTCCATGCTACTCTTCTGTAGTCTTAAACATCATCACTGAAGGAATTTTTCCTACTTTCTCTTCTCAGCATGCCTCATCACTGGATATGAATCTCATTTCATTCTCCTCTGCTGTTTAGAATCCATAATAAATATATAATTACCTACCTAGTGTGGGAAATTACACCTGAGACCCAGTCATCTAGAGCTAGCATCAAGTCTGCCAGTTCTTAAATTCCATCATCTCATAATAACGGTAAGTGAAGAAAGGTAAGTCACTTGGTTTATTGCCTAGATAGAAAAATATCCAAGTGTATTTTTGCCTTTTTGTCTGTTCCACATCTTGCTAGCTTACATTTCCTATTACAAAATCATTTGCTTTTGTCCTGAAACTGTGCCTATTGGGAATAATTCAAGGAGGGCTGCTGGAGATCAGTAATCACCTGTTATATTCTTCTAGCTCCTTTCCATTTTCAGCCTTTAAATCATGTTAGAACAGATGAAAGACATAAAACTCTTTGGACTGGCCTTTTTCTTTTAATACAAATAATGCTGAGCGTTGAGGATAGTGCAGACCATTCTTATACCGACCCCTTGCTTTGGAGGTGCCCGTGCTAAGAACTCCAGCACTTGTACAGAAAAATCAGTTTGTGGCTCAGAAAAACAGCTGAGGAGTGAATGCAAGTGGATCAGGTGCAGCTGGGCAGCCCCTGCCACCCACAAATCTCTTGGGTTTCAAGGCTGGATGGTTGCAGAGCACTGACACCTGCCCAGTGCATCCTGCAACAACTAGGCTGTGCTGCAGTTGATCTGTAGGGTGATGTGCTGGCTTGTGCCTGTACGTTTTAAGTTTTGCAAAGAAGGATCTCTGTTCTGCAGCACTGTGGTAGCTTACGGCAGTTCATAAATGATCATCCCCCCAGTAATGTACAGAAATAGAAAAAGAATAGGGATTTAACAGGGACCAAGCAGCTCATGCCCAGATAGAAGTTGTCCCTAAGGTGTGTATTCATTTAATGCCTTCAGTTACATGAAACTGCAAGTTTGAGGAAATAACTTGGTGCAGGTTAGATGTAAACCATGTCAGTACCATGTTGACGGTTTATGCATTTGTATGATTCCCCCAGTCCATAATACATCAGTTTCACAAATGGTTCACTGTGAAAATACTACATTGCATATTGCCCATCTCTAAGTGAAGAGACGACAAATAGCAGTACAACCCCAAGCCCTCCAAAACCTTTTCTCACTCCTGCCCTTTGGATGCTCTTTATGTATTGAATGAATTGAATATAATGCTAAGATCTGCATCTAAGTACTTTTCTGCAGGGACACAGTGTGAAATCAGGTTTAGTAGCTCAGATACAACCATACAGATAAAACCCTGCTTTTGGACACAATTGCACTGGATCTCCATGATGTTTGCAGCAACAACAGTGAGTTGTGAGCTGCACAACTTCAAGAGAAAGATTAATCACAATATTCTCAACTTAAGGAACAAAAAGTGAGTAAGACACAGCACCAGCATGTGTTAGCAAGGTGGCTGCTAACAGATGGGAGTTCTGTCAGTCCCCCATAGGCTGTCTGTAGCAGCCCTTGCACAGTGCACATGTTTCTCAGATTTGAGCGGTCAGTAGCAGAGCTTCAAAGTGTTGTTGGCCATCCCAAGGAGAAGGTTACTTTTGCATGTTCTGCAGCCCTAGGTTAATGTGCTGTCAGCATGAATACTTCTTCACCATAGCCAGAAGAGATCAGGAATGAACAGCCTCTTGATTCCCCATGAACATTATGGTGGAAGGAGAGGGATCTAGCTAGCAGGTCCCAAGCTGAGGCTCAGAGGCAGATCACGTGTGCATTCAGCATCTCAGAGAGCACTAACTGGTACAGGGCTAAAACCAAGCAGAAAAGGTTCATTTTCTGACATCTTGAAAGTTTGCTGCTTTTGAATAGGCCTGCATAATCCCCACAAAGTTTTCTTGACTCCAAGACTACACCACTGCCAAACTTCATTGCCTGTCTGAAAACCATGGAGATACGGAATTTTCTGAAAAAAAAATTATTGGTATTTTCATGTGGTAGAAAGTAGTAGGCATCCTAAAGAGAAAGGAAACTCTTGCTGCCCTTGCGTTGCTGTTCAGCTGTTCATGATACAGCAAAGCAGAGATCCTTCAGTCCTAAAGTCTGACTGTCTCTTCACACACACTGCCTATCTTTGTTTCAGAGCAGCTGTAATCCAGAAATATATGACCAGCTCTGTTATATGTTATGATGGACATACTCATGCACAAGTCTGTCCTGCAAAGTACAGGTTGCAAAGGGTGGGATAAAAGGAGAGATAATAAAAGGATAAAGCTCAGGGATGAAACTCATTTAAGTCAAGAACGCTTTGCTCTCATACAGTTAATAGCAAGCACATCTGGCAATGTAGAGGGAATTTGCAGTGAAAAGGATCCCTTTCAGTTCATATTTCATGGTTCTCCTTAAGGAGGGATCCCCTCTCTTCTTTTATTTTTAAATCAATGTCTTTTACAGTTGTCATTTTGCTCCATCCCCATACTGAAGGACGGGATGGGCTGCAGCTTGTCCTGGGAGCAGGAGCTGGGTATTGAATGCTGGGGAGTCTTCTTAAGGGCTTGGTGGCACTAACTAGAACAAATCTGCTCCAGCAGGTTGGAAAGATCGATCTGAGGGCTGTAGGGACCAAACGAACCACCAAACATTGGTCAAATTTATCCCTCAACATAAGCTATTATACTTCAGTAAGACAGAGAGAAAAGGCTGAATCTCGTACCTGGTGTCCGGCAGCTTTGTCCCAGAGGGATTGTGACCTGATTTTCATGGGTACCCACAGCTCCTGTCCTCTCCTGTATGAGAGAGAATCTCTCCGTGCTCCTCAAACCCAGGTCAGTGGTCAACTGCAAATTATCCCACAGCATAAGTTGCCTTTTAAAGTGATTTTCTAAGGTACTTTTTTGATCAGGAAAGAAAAAAGGAAAACTGCAAGTTTGATCATTTAGCTTCTGTTAACTGGAAAAAAATGAAGAGAAAAACAAAATGATATATTATTACTGGTCTGTAACCCTCTTTCCGTACACATATCAAGTACTTTTATGAGAAAAAAGAAGGTGCCACACCCAAAGACTCATTTTTTCCTCAAGCATCTGCCTATTGTCTGGCTTTAATGATCAGGAAAAAAATAGTATTTGCATGCCCTGAAACAAATATGCACCCCTGTGCTGCTCCTGTGCCATTCCCTTTGGTATGGCCAGGTCTTTAGTTGTGGTTGTGTTTGTCAATGAAAATAAATGTATTTCTGAATTAAGAGATCAGATTTGCATCTTTTAGGCTTCAGAACAGTTTGTTATGGTCTATTGTGGAGAAAGACATCTTTAAACCAGATAAATATTTTGGTGCCTGTTCAACTGTTACTGACAAATGAGACGCAGAGGTTGAAGAGCAATACCGCATTATGTGTTTACTGGATCTGAAGGAAAATTCTGCATTAAAACTGCATCATTTCTAACATTTATTAATAACTAGCGGAGTATTTTTGTGCTTTTTAAAATTGCTTTTGCCACCACACCTTAAAAATATTAAACTTTTCTTGTCCTACTGATTCACTCCTTCCCTTGGGCAAGAAAGGAGTCTCTCCTAGTTCACCAATACTTCCTCTTTATTTTTTTATGCATCAGCATCATCACTGACAACAGGAGTGAACATGATTCCAAGAACAGCGCTCATCAGAAATTGCAAGTCCAGAGCCAGAAGAGGGAGCCCAGAGAGCAAACATTGCTCATATTTATTTGCCACCAACTTTAAGGATGCTTCTTAAAAAAAAATGAATATATATGTTCCACAGTAGATACGCATAAGGGTATAGAAATTAGAATAATAAGAATAGTCTTCCTTAAGTTTCACTGCTATGCAAAGTATCATCAAAGAGTAGGATGCATTGACCTTTTGTGGCCAGACCTCAGAGAAGACACACACAGACAGACAGTGCAAATCTCAGCCTTCTATTGTGGATCTCAATCTTTCCACCCATCATACTCCCACATTCTTTTGCAGATGTTGGCAGGGAATAAACCACATTTCTACTCACAATCTTCATTTTCCCCAGTCTCACCTCCAAACCCTCATTATAGTTGTGGTTTTTTCCTCTCGTTTATTGTCCTTTTCCTTATTTTGCCATTTGGAGGGAAGAGTCCTCTCTGGTGCGATTTGTTTGCTCTTTTGTCCTGGTCCTGTTTTACATGAGTCATGAAGAGAGTTCTTGTGAGACACATGGCTGTCCTGCCATCCCCAGCCACAATGAGAAATTCCCTCCTCTCCTCTGGATTCCATCAGAGCCTCGCAGGATGCCCTAAAGCTGCATGTGTGGTTGCAGAGCCGCAGACTCTGTATCATTTTGTATTTTGGGAGCCAATGCTCCTTCATGAGAAACAAGTATCTTTAGTCTAGCTGTGAAGTTCCCTAAATCAGTTTTCCCTGTGGACAGGGACCATTAGGTCATGGATATCATTCACTTGTGAAGAAGTAGGGGGAAAGAAGCAGCTGATGATATCCATCCTGAATCCCTTATTCACAGAAGTGAGATGTACTTTTGTAAATCCTGATAGGAGGCAAGAACAAAGTCTCTCTTTTCACTCATTTCTATCCATGGAAAAATGTCGCACATTGTCCAGAGAGGCTGTGGAACGTCCATCCTCAGAGGTGCTCAGATGTCACCTGGATGTGGTTCTGGACAATTGGCTCTGTGCCGCCCTGCCTGGGCAGGATCTGGGCATGTGCTGCAAAGGCACATTCAGAGCGCAACCACTCTGTGATTCTGCAGATATAAGATCCAACTTCAGTTTTTTAGACACAGTTTAAATGTAATTGAAAACAAAAGACGATGATTGATTTTCTCAACATATTCTGATTGTGTTTTTTACTATCTTGAAAAATACATTCACCCTTGTTTTGATTTTTGTTTACTTCTAGCTTCTCAGCTTCTTAGTTTTCTTAGAAATCAGATCTCAAAATTACACAAGATTCTCTGACAGTGTCTCTGACCCAACTGATAATGCAGGACTTCTAGGAACCTCTTGCTTTTTCTGCACCGTGAGGGATTTATAGATCAAAGAGCCTTCAAAAGAGTCCAACCCAACAGTAAGGCAGGGCTCTCCTGGCAAAAAGCTGCTCCCCAGGCTGATGGCAGGATGTCATACCACCTGCAGCAGTCATCCAGGTGATCAGAGAGACAGATGCACCTCACGGTTTAACAAAGAAAAATTGCATTTTTAAGCTGTGTGTTTCCAATTACCACAGAACTTTGCTGTATCATCAGATTTTGCAGGACGGTGTCTCAGCACCAACTGTTACCATGTTTCACTGACAAAAGCCTGGTTGAGGGAATTGCTGTTATAAAATTCTGCTTCCTACAGCACCGATTACAGGCTTGTCCTGTGGGACCTTGGTGCTCAAAGGCTCTACTGAGTTAGGTACAGCCCGTTCCAATCAAAAATAACAAAGATCAAATGATGATAAATGTAACTGACACACATTATTGCAATTCACACTCATATAGAAATAGGTGCAACTCAAAAGAGGTTCCCTTCTTCTATCAGAAGGAGCCAACTTCTGAGTCGTACTCATTCCAGCCCTTACTGCAGAGAGTGGCTCTGCTCAAAGTGTGGTCAGTATAGGATTTTGCCTGCAAAGTGCTGTTATTCAGCTACCTTTCTTGGCATGCTTTGAGGCAAAGTATTTTTTCCTGTTTTCTAACATTAATCTCCCACCACTGGATAAAAAGAACAACCTCAAAAGGAACTGAGTCCTGGGATCCATTTCAAAAGGCAGTTAGTAGAACAGGGAACTAAAAGCAAGCCTTTGATAAGAAGCAAACTATGCCTATTTAAAAGAACGTTTAATATAATAGTATATTTCCTGTAATTCATAATCCCTACTTCCTTCAATCTGAAGTATTCCTTTACCTTTTATAATTCTTATCCTCCCTTCTGGGGTTTGTGAAAGAAGATCCCTTGTATCATTATTCCTCTCTAATTAAAATCAGAAACAGCCCAGAACTGAGATGCCTGGCAGGCCGAGGGAGCAGCACACCACGGAGGACTTCAGGCCCCGGATCCCAGAAGCAGATCTGAATAACCTCATGTCAGGCATTTAAAAGAACATGGAATGTGTTTGGTTTTTGCAGTTACAATTTTTGAAGTCGCACGTTGTCAGTTCTGAAATATGTTCAAAACTTGTCCTCTGCTTCATTTACTTGTCTTGCACTGCCAAAAGCCAATTTCAATGAATTAGTGCTGCTGTAGATTTCTGAGGTGACAGGAAAGGTCCAGCCTCCCACCTCAGTGGTCTTCAGCAGCCCGGTTCATGGCAGCCCAGCTACCCAGATCCATTTTCTCTGGCATGTTCTCTGTGGATCCAGTTTTAACAGTTGAAGACTTTCAGCTGCTCTGGCACACGTCTCCAGTGATACCACTTCCATGTGGAAAACAGATAGTAAGTTGCTCGACTTCTAGGAGGGCTGATCTGAAAGTAATGCCTCCTACTTTATTACTCTTGCTCAGAACGCCGAATGCAGGTTTTTGTGAGCATGGCATGCAAGCTCTTGTTCATTGCTGGTGAAAATGCATAGCTGATAGTAGTGACTACGCTGAAAAATAGTGTTTTGTGGCTGAGAATTTTCTCTGTGAAACAGTGTTATTGCACTCCTTGTATATGTTATAGTTTCCATGGAAAAAAATAGGACACGTTATTTTCAGAGCAACCAGAGTCTATTCTGGATGTCTGAGCTGGTGTGGATATACTGCAGGAGTGGGGTTTACATTTTCTGCTGCCAAGCAGAATGCTAAATTCCCAGTAACTTTGTTCACTTACTTTAAAACTCTTACTTTTCAGTTTCATTAAACAACAAACTCCGTCTTTGTCAAGAGCCATGTATATTTTTCTTTCTGCCAAAACATAAAACAACTAAGAAAATAAGAGTTTCCAAATATCTGAAGTCCAGCACATGTGAAGATGAAAATGTTTCATGTCAGTAATTTTTGATGGCCTCCTAGTACTGCGGTGGGCTTTCAGAGTAACCGCTTCACAGTTCCATTTTAAGTTTGTGCATTGCTTGTTAAGCCGCAGCAAAAGACAGTTGTCTGCTTGATCTGGTGTGTGCAGCACTGACAGCTCACTTTGCTGAGTCAAATTTCTTGTTGTGTAGCTGATAAGAAACAACCGCAGTTACTGGTTTCATTCCTATGTTTTCTTTCTGTGTTGAGCCATTAGGTAAAAGAGCTGATTCATGTGCAGCTAGCATGTTGCAGCACTCCTAAATTTCAATTTTTTTGTTATTGGTTGGAGGGGTTTTTTTTGAGTGATGAAAAACAAAAATGTTGTTTATGGATAGTAAGTGAAATTAGTAATCCTCAGATCTCTTTCTTTTTGTACATGAATAAGTCTCCAATCCATTATGGAGACACAAAACCTGACTTTGGAAGCAGGAGCCTCAAGTTAGACATCTAAATAATAGATGTGTTTTATAAAATCCTTAGAGTCCTGAGCAGCCTCTGAGTTCCCAGCAGCTCCCCTGGAAGCTCTTGCATGCTGCTGGGTAGACATTTGAAAGCCAGGCCTCCCATTTGCATGCTTTTCTCCCTTGAACTTTAAATAGATTTTTTAGAGGAGCTGTCACAACCCATTCAAAAAGCTGTCGCTTTTGATGCATCCCTGTGTCTAGATTTCCAGCTAGCTCTGTGCTTCATCCCTTGTTATGGTTGCTCCTAGTTAAAACAAAAAAATAAATATTTTAGATATCATAACTGTGCATGCAAATTGCCCTACTAATTAGCATTTGGTTCAGTCCTAAAAGTTACTGAGCCTCTTTGGGAGATGCAAGGGACACAAACCTTTCCATCCAGCGCTGTGCTGGGGAGTTCAGCTCCTCACAGTGAGGGACTGCTCAGAGCAACATTTTGTGGCTGGCTGAACCCAAACTCTTTAAGAATGAACACTTCTACTCTTGTGCATCAACGCTGGGCCCCGTGTTTTAAGTGTAAGAGCCTTTGACGTGCTCAAGTACTCTGTCTCTCTCTCCATGTCTCAGAAAGAGGCTTTGCTTGTCATTATACTGTAGTTTCTGATAGCTAGGGTTAATTTGTGTTTGGAGGATGAGAACACATTCCATATCTTAGAAAGCATCTCTATATGCCGAGAAATGTTAAATGCATTTTTCAGTGATGTAAAGCATGGCAAGAAACATGTAATAAGGAAATCATCTGTCACCTGATCCCAACCGCTCACACCAATTTTAGAAGAGCAAAGAAAAGGATTCTGATTTTCTGAGGAGACAGAACCTTGACAGAAGCAATATTTTCTGTGGTGCCACGTGATTTATTTTCCTTTAGGCATGAGAAAGGGCAGCTACTATGCAGCACATTTGTATTTACCCACCCCATGTTCACGCAATAACAGAGTGAGAGTCACTTTAAGATTCTTATCTTAGATTATCAGTCTCCAATAACAGTGTTATTGGTATTGGAAGCACCCTCATTATACAATAAATACAAGAACACCTTCAGTTTTTAACTGCAGCAATCTGGCTTGCTCCGAATGGCAGGTGTGACGGCAGAGCTGTTGCTCGCAGCCGTTGAAAGCTTTTAAGGACCGTGGAAGCCACACGTGAATGTGTGCTTGGGAAGAAACCAGTCCAACTTCTGCCTTCAGATAGACTCATGAGAAGCCTATTGTTCTGGGTCGATCTTTTAATGACTATCTTAATGACTTTTGAACCATGTTACTATTGGACGTTCATACCTTGTGCTCAAGCTGCAGCCCCAGACACAGAAACCTGATTAAATGAATGCAGCACTCTGAAGCTTCAGCAGAAGGAGAGTGGGAGTTTTCAGGATGGTGATTACAAATCTGGACATATGAATTCCTTGCCAGAAGCATTTTGATGCATTAGTATTTCCTGGAATCTGTCCATATATAAGAATAAACCAAAACATTCAGTCATACTTTTAACAGAGAGAGATTCACTCCTGAGCAGTGCCAAGGGGCAGATCTGGTAGATGTTTTCAGTTATGACGTGAAAACAGACTGGAGAACTTAATCAGAGAAGCAGACAGAAAGACTTTGATAAGAGCCGCTCTACCCCAGTGATGGAAAGGCTGGGTGAAGCCATCTGTGTACGTGTCTCTTCTACTGTTTTCTGTTCTTGTTTCTGTTTTGTTGGTTTTTTTTTTCCCCTAAGTATTTATAAAATATGTGCAGTAAATTTTGACATGACCAAGCTTTCAACAAATCAAACAAATAGCTATGTTAGTCCAGAGTTTGAAATGTCAGAAGTACATTTAAGTCAGCCTGCAGTGAAACCCCACAGTAAGTCACTGGGCTCATTCTGATCATCCCAGTGGCAGGTCCTGTCCAGCCAGGAATCTGGGTTTACCTTCTGTGGGATTTGTGGCATAGAGAATGGGCAAAGGATGTGAGAAGGGAGTGAGTGGTGCATACCCAGGTCCTGCCCTGACATGGAGCCCTGCAGCACTCCCAGCTCTCTTGGATTAGAAGGAGCCCTAGCATTCAGCACAATTTTGTTCATAATTCTGTCCTTTACATAGGCCACTCTGATGGTAAAGCCTCCTCTATATTTCCATGGAAACTACAACAAAGAGCACAATGACACTATTGATAGAGCAAATTCTCAGCTACAAATCACTATTTTTCAGTACAGTTGCTGCCATTAGCAATGCACTTTCACAAGTGATGAACGAGAACTGCATGCTGTGCTCATCAAAAATCAGCACTAGTAGAGGTGATCTTCTGTCACATTCACCACTGCTAAAATGCACCACCCATCACCTCACTGTGCTCACATCCACTATTTGGTTTCCATAGACATTCAGCAAGTGTCAGTGAATGTCAATGGGTGCCAATTTTTCCGCACGGAGGAATTCAGTTCCACACCTTTACTTCATCTGCACTTCCATGTCAGATACTATTCTGTCAGACCACCCTTCTGCTGCCATCTGTCGCACAGCAACAAAATGTAATGGAATATTGGTGGGAAGGTTCAACCTCTACTGCCTCTGACATCTGCCTCTGACATCACAGGCCAGAATCATAAAACAGAAGGCATTACTTTTGGAGCAGCCCTTATATTAAATCTGATTTCTACATAGTTATATTATCACAAAATACGCAGTTATGCAGTTCAAGCCTCAGGTAATTTTTTTGGCTTCTTAATGTCATCTCTTTATAATAGTACCCGAGTTCTGTCAGTGCTGTTAGGTCTTGTTCGGAGCAAAATATTTGAGCTGTGTGTGTACACGCATGTGTGCCTGTGTACACCCACGCTTGGAAGGTGATGCAATTCCTATTAAAGGTTGGGATACTCTAAGCAAGGGTGAGATAAAGAAGGAGTTTATTCATGGTCATAAAAATAGAGTTCTCCTGTGTAGGGCGCTCTGCAGTCTTCACCCCATAGGTGAATATGGGCAATAGGCTCACAGAGCAGTGCTGACTCTGGCACACGTCGATCCCCCCCTTGCAGGAGCAAGGCGAGGGACTTAAACACGAGGTTTTTAACCTATAGTTTTTGGCATTGGACTGCTTCCTCTACTTTGAAAAAGTAATAGCAGGGCAGGGAACTGATAATGATTCCTCTCCAAGGCATACGTTATTAAATGCTATCAGTGCACTACTGAGATCTTTGTTCTGATCCAGTGCAGCTGGAGGGCTTTCTAAAAGTCGAGTTTTAAAGTCTAGTACCTGAAATCCTATGTAAAAATTAAAATTGTGACATCCTGGCGTCAGGGTCCGCTTTTACTGCACATTGCTTGCACCAGCCATGAACACAAAATGTTAATTTGCTAAACCAGTTTAAGAAAGGCAGACGGCACACCCAGAACTGACCATCTCCTAACAGTGGTCGTACTGGCAGGGAACACTGGCAGTCATCCATTGCACATGATCTAGTGCATAATTATATTTGATAGAAGCTTTCTGGTATGTGTGGATAATGAACAGTTCATGTATTTATGAACCTGGAATGTTCCTAAAATGAGTTACTGCATGCTCAACATCAGTTTCCCAAGTCTTTTTCATACTGTAGTATTGCATTACATTTACTAAACAGATTAAAATGTATTGCAGCCTTAAGGGATACATTACTCCTGTGGACAAGCTAGGGCATTTATGCAAGCAACATTGATTGGTTTTAGTAGAAGTTAGTTGTGCATGTAAATCCATGTGCCGTGAGATCACACTGAACACTGGCAGAGGTGCTTTCACCCTGAAAATATACAACCCTCTACCTGCAGTCTGACTTTCACTTCAAACAGTGATGCAGTGGACAGCAATAGTTTATAGCCCCTGTTATCTGCATGACTTCAGCATACATGGCACTTTATGCCTGCTGTAGAAACAGTGAGGTCTGCACAAACATACGGTAGAATAAAATCAACAAAGTGGTGGCTGTGATTCACTAGCACTTTCCAGGCTGCCTTTCTAAGGCTATGTCATGGGCAATAGGAGGGTGTTTGCCAGACACCATGGCCTGTGCTTATGGCATAGAGCCAGATGAAGAATCTGCAACAGCCTTCATGCTACTCAACTGCAACTGTTCCATCAGCCTCAAACAGTTATAACTGTACAGAGGTATGGCTGATACAGTCAGTTCTGTAGGGAGTGTAATACCCATCGTGGCCTTATCTAGATATAGTTTCTAGTTTAAAGTGCGTGGGTATTTTAGTTGTGTGGGTGCATTGACACTGCATCACGCTGGCAGCTCTGTACTCATCGTCTATGACAGTTCGCACATGGGTGCCATCAATGGGTGACACACAGAAGTAAATAATACTGGCTGGTTTAATTTGACATCATTCCTACCAGTTTTGTGTTGTTCTCAAAGTCCCTTCTTGTCTCAGCCTCCTAATCCATGGAGGTACGTATAGCAGACCGAGTTTTCTCCTTTCCAAATTGTAGCTGCATATTTACGAGCTCGCTGGGTGCGCTGGTGTGACACTGTAGCCACAGCATGATTGGTGTCAAACACTGTTATCAAAGGACAGAAAACAGTCAGCTACAGGGCTTCCATGTGCTCAGGCTCTTCCAGAATATATAAAATGACTTCCTTATCCAAAGCGTTATGCACTCTGGGACAGCTATGTTGATGCCAGTAAGTATGGCCATCTTTGCCCTCAGGGGTTGTACGTCATCGTTAATATATACAGTTGGATGGGGACAGTCTCCCCATTCTCTGGAGGAGCATTCGATCATTCCCAAAAGATGTCTGCTTCTTGTGCTTACCTGACCCTGTTCTAGGATGTTTGTACTTCAGGTTTACCTGTAGGAAGTGTAATTTAATATCTAACATAGATCAGTGCCATAAATTAGGCCAACTGGTTCTTGATACAGATCAAGAAACAGCACAGATCTGATAGAGCTGGAGAGATCCAGATAAACCAGCCACTGACACAGCAGTAACTTTGTTATGTCGTTATGTCTGAGCAATGAAACATGGCTTCCTAATACAGCTGCTCCTCACCCCCACCAGCTGGCAGGTATATATGGCACGATGGGTTATATGGCACAGTGGGTAATACAGCACGATGGGTTATACGGCACAATGCTTCTTGATGCTTTGGGTCAACGCTTTTCTTTCCTGCTCACAGCAGTTTTACACTACTTATTTTTTCTACAGTCGAATGTTGCATTATTTCTGTTTAATTCTTATTTATTTATTTTGCTGACTGACAACAGAGGCCGTGTGTGGCCCTGTTTCTATGTGATTTATCAGCTAACTGTACATTGACTTACAGTGATACCATACTTTGAGTGTGTTCCCATCCCACACAACAGGTTTTCCAGCACACTGTTACAAATGTTTCATTTTTTACTAAACAAAACATGCAATCTCTCTGCAGTGTGGCTGTACAGACGGCACACGCTGAGGGCTGGGTGGGCTGGTGATTTTCAGATCAAATCTGGGGAATTCCCAAGTGAAACTCATGGAAGCTTTCTGGCCTCACCAGATGAGAGCCACAGGGGCTCTGGGGTAGACTGGGCTCTCTCTGAAAGATGAAAGGAAACCCACAATTGGAACAATTTTAAGAACTTGGACCCTGTGTTATCCGCACTCAAAGTTTGCACCCTTTCTGTGTAACACTAACAGAAGAAAAAAATTATAAAATCTTGTATTAGTCACTGTTACCAGCAGATAAGCTGAGTTTACTATGGGCCAGACCAGTGGAGTAAAGTCCTATTTTCTTTAGCCAACTTTTCTGATCATAACTACATCTAAAATAAGTTGTATTGTGAGTCACTTTTTAAGAGCTGAATGGCAGAAGAAGTTTAGGGGTTTGGTGTGTGAGTCAAACAGGAAGCTTTAATGGACAATGTCAGTTTTCACAGCTAAAGATCTGGCTCTCCTACACTGAACGGAAAACAGAGGTTAAGAGTATGAATATACAGAGCACATGAAGAAAGTAAGATGTGATCACACACTGAATATATACCTACATAGATGTATATACACCTATTTATCTGAAGCAGATGGAAAAGGTAATGAAACAAAGAGAACAGAAAGGCATAAGGGAGTCTTATCCATGCCAAGTATCACTCTTAAGAAGTGTAGAAGAGCACAGTGCCATCCAGCAATGACTGCAACCTTGGCAAAACGCTTGGAAGAAGCACTGCATCCCTCAGTCACTGGCTCTTGCCAGCTGCCGGGTGCCTCTGTGAGCCCTCTTCTAAAATATTAATCCGTAGGCCCAGCCAGCACCCCAAGCTCAGCACTGGGGCTGGACGGAGGTGTGCCAGCCAGGGCCGCAGATGGGAGATGGCAGTGGTTCCTGGAGCCGGGTGTGTGTGGCCGTGGGGGAGCTGGCTGTGCCCATCCGGGCCACCCACTGCTCGCTGCCCACAGTCCCTCCTGCCAGGGATTTGGAGGCAGTGCTGCTTCTGCATGGCCCAGCTGCCAGCTCCACAACACCAAGCGTGCCACCAGCACCAGCCAGCTGCCTCCATTCATCCTCCTCTGTGCTAGCCCACAGCAGCAGGGCTCCAGCTCCAGCTATTGGCGCTCTGTTTTTTCTCACTTACCATAGAATCACAGAATATCCAGAGTTGGAACCCATAAGCATCATCAAGTCCAACTCCTGGCTCCACAAAGGACCACCCAAAAACCAGGCCATATGTCTGAGAGCATTGTCCAGATGCTTCTTGAACTCCGGCAAGCTCAGTGCCATGATCACTGCCCTTGCAGGACATCTTTCCCTGTCTCCCTCCTTTCATTCCCCCAGCCCAGACCAACAGCTCTTCGGTACAAGGATCCCCTGCAGTAGGATGCAGAGGGGGCAAAGCTAAATTTTCAAGGCATCCATGCAAACACAGTGAGCTGCTCTCTGGGGAAAAAAAAAATATATATATATATATATATATATATATACATTTTGTGCTTGACCTCCTATTGTGTAATAATCTGAAGAGTCAACCTTCTGAAGGAAGCTGATCAAGTTCCCCAGATCTTGTGCGTGGAGCTGAGTGGGAACCTGCCTGCTGAATCTTGCAGGTGTGCTCCCAGGAAGATGCAGGTGTGGGGAAAGCGATGGTGCTGCAGTCTGGAGGTGGGCATTGCATGTGGCACCAGTCTCAGCACTCCTGTGATAGGCAATTGCCAAATTGTACACACATATGGGGAAACCTGTGCATGCCGAAACACCCAACATTGTGTCATGGTTGTTTGTACTGAAAAATAATAGTCCCATAATTTATTACCGTAATAATGGAAAGATACGATTTGTAAAACATAAAATTATCTGCTATAAACAAAGGCTCTGATTGAAAGAAAAATAAACCGAACAATGATTGGGTAATTGGTTCAGATGCCTTCATCACTGCCAGCTCTACAGCGGTCACCAACGTCTTACAGGGGTTAGATGGTATTTTCTCTCACTTGAATTAGTTAAAACATTATGTTAATGTTAATTCATTACTGTTAATGAATTATTTTTCTGTAAATACGATTTAAGTGCTTTTGTGTTCTTGTTCAGCTATCTAAGAGGGTACATATGGAAAGTATTTTAGCGTGTACTATTGGAATTAATTCACAGCGTTCAATGGTATCACATTTCTCATTACGCCCCTGCTTCATTAAAAGTAGTTTTAAGATATTGAGTATCCATTTATTGCTCATTTTGACACATGTATAACACAGCTACTGAGAGCTGAAAATGGTCCTCGCCCAAGTTCACAACGAGATGCAATGTCTGGAAGACGTTTTCAGAAATAATGCTCTGTGCAGTGCAAATCCCAACGGGTTTGTTTAGAAAACCTCTCTCAGCTCACTAAAGGGAACTTCTAAAAAGCGTTTATTTATGCTCCTGCTTCTAAACAAATTCTGGCTTCTTCTGAATATTTGTCTTCACAAGAACTGACTTATGTCTCTCCTATGATGGTTGCCCTCCCATCAGTGTAGGTGTTTTCTTGAGGTTAAATATCTAAAAAAAAAAGGTTCAAAATCATGCTAGCTGAGACTAAAGTTGAGAGCAAACAACCAAAACCCAGCAATAACCCATAACCAAAGTAACTCATCTTCCCAAAGCTGTACAAACATTGGTACTCTGACGGGCGGCCGTGCGGAACCCTTCTGGTAAGCTCAGCACCAGAATCCCCAGCAGAACCTCTGCTCCCGAAATGCAGACAGAACGTACAGAGCAGAACAAAGCAGAGTCTCATCCTTCCTGAAAGTCTTGAGCTATTCATCACACTTCTTGGTACTGCCACCACCAGCTTCTTTTCATCAACTGCTTTACACTCATTCTGGTAATTGCCTGTTACCCATTTCCACACCGCCGCATTATTCACTGTTTCCAGCAACTCCACAGACCCCGTTTTTATGCCTATGGATTATACACTGCACTTAACATAATTTCATCTTTGTTTTCATGTGGTTTAATCACAATTTAATTCCAATCCAGGTAACACGTTTGGATTTTCCCGGTTTAAACGCAGTTCAGCAGAAGTTGTTTCTCTTTTTCCAGAGTTACATTAAAAATATTAGAATTAAAAACACTGGAATTGAACAAAGAAAGTAAAAAACATATTTTCAAAAAGAAAATGGAGATGAAGAGAGAAATCTCATTTCTTTCTTTTGAGATAAATGTTCCCAA
Organism: Pavo muticus; assembly: GCA_016647715.1. Classification (NCBI taxonomy): domain Eukaryota; kingdom Metazoa; phylum Chordata; class Aves; order Galliformes; family Phasianidae; genus Pavo; species Pavo muticus. The sequence continues at coordinate 1,763,272 of JACDJE010000079.1, read as the reverse complement.
TATTTTCCCCAACACAAAACAAAGCCCTTTAGGTTGAAGTAACTTTAGAATGAGCAACTCATGTTATCCTGCCTTCATTTCATAACATTTAATGAACTCCTTAAAACATGAATTTCTCAGCAAGTATGTAAGTTGAGAAAAAAAGAAGATATTCTCAATCATAAATTAGAGATTCATTAATTTCTCTATGGAAAAACCTCCTTTGCCATCACAATGCAAAACATGTGCTTACTTATTCCAATTCGCTAATGATAAAAGCAGCGTTGCTTTTAGGAAAGCAAAGCACAAAACATTTTTAAAACGTTGTTATGAAAGAGAAAACCTTTTATTCAAAGCACATTGTTTTGATGATTTTTAATGTCTCTCAAATGTACATTATTTCCAACATCTTCTTGACTTCGAGCTTTAAAACCAGTGTAATAGCTTTGATATTTCCTAAGAATCCTGACAGTTCATTTCAGTAATTTCAGCCTCTAAGACAAATTATTTGTTATATCCATTTTGTTTCATGTTGGTATTTAGTTGTGTTTGGAAATTCCTTCCAAAATCCCCCAAGTCTCACATAAAGAAAACTGAGAAAATAGTTTGAGGTCAGTCTGAGTGTTTTCTGTGGCTCCTTTGAACCCCGTCCTCAGGGACACAGAGGTGTATTACCGACCTTCAGGTGGAAGGAAAGGGAAAGAACAGTGGCAGCGTTTTTTGAAAGAGCCTCTGAAAAAAACCCTTTGTATCACATCTCATCGCACTGAGTGTTCCACACTTCTGCGTTGGAAATTCACGTGGTTTGACTGAAGGAGCGCTGTCATCTCACAGCAATCTCTACTGGCTTCCCCACGCAGCAGTGCAGATGCAGTGCTTCTAAAGGAGAGGACCACTACAGGTGCTGCCCCTAATACAGGGAGGATATGGGGCAGAAGGCTGAGTTTGTGTGAGCAACAGTGGTAACAGAACAGCCAGCTGCACAGCTGGGCCCAGGGATGCCAAGGGCTGCGGGATGCTCGTCCCAAACAGGGCTGTACAATCACCTCCCCGAGGGACACAGACCCCCACGCTCCCTTCTCACAGAAGAAGGATGCATTGAAGAAAACCAGAAATAGTACCAAACAAGGAAACAGATGAGGTGCTGCTAGTACCTAGAACCCCGGAATGGGATGGGATTTTTCCCATCTTCTATACTTTCACATGAAAAAGTTATGGTGTTTGCCGTGAACTTCAGCATCCTTCTGACAAATCACAGGCTTCAGAAGACACTGCAGAATTTCATGAGCACGAATGAAACTCTTGCAAAGCACACATGGTCAGCGGCAGACATCCGCATGGCACTCCCTGCCAGCTCACTGGGACCAGCTCCCCTCGCCCCAGGAAAAAGCAGAGGTGCCCCCACCCTCACCGCAGCCTGGGTGCTGCTGCTGAGCCTCATGGAACCTGGAAGGGCACATGGAGCTGTGCTGAGTTCTGGAGCTTGGAACACAAGCTTTGTTCAAGCTATAGGGTTGTATATACAGTTGGTAGTGCTGCAAATCCAGATAGAGTAATTACATGCTTCTTTGTGATAGGAATTCTTTTTGTTTGTACAGTATTAGATCTATCTATATATAAATATTTAGTTTCTGGAAATCATACAGTATATGATGCCATACATACAGTACACACCTTCTGAGTTATAAACCCACTTAGTTAAATTACATTTCCCATTTAAAGGAGATCTGGATCCGCTCTCTCCCAGTTCAACCCTGACAATGGCTGCCCCTGGAGCCACCCCTGGGCCCTGCCATGAGCTGGAAGGCACAGAGTTGGCAATGAGGCACTCCACGTTTGCGCTGCCCCATGGAGATGGAGCAGATTGGCGAAGTTTTGCCATTTTTTTCTGTGGTGCATTTTAGTACGATTTGCAGGTGCTGGTCCCATAAGGAACATGCTCAGGTTGTGAGCTCTTTGCTGGGGAGGTACTTCAGCAAAACTGAGTTTCTTGATGGTTCCCAAAAGCATCATGCATGGGTGTCTTGTGAATAGAAGGGGGGGGTAG